>PVIJ01002882.1:0-148089 GCA_004024925.1 Scalopus aquaticus | reverse complement strand
TGGGGCCCGCAGAAAGTGAATTTTCCCTGAGGAACTGGAGCGCTCAGGTGTGTCCAAGTTCCACTTCCACCCGCGGCCCAGGGTCTTATGGCCTTTTTCTCAGTGCTTTCCAATCCCAGTTGGTACCTTGTCTCCCTTGATGCCTGGTAAGCCTTGTGGCCCTGGAATTCCAGGGGGCCCCTGCTCCCCCTTCGGACCCTGAGGTGAAAAGAAACCAGAATAAGTGAAGAACCCAGACGTGCTGTCCACTCACATCTTAATTGGCCTGTACTCACCTGCCGTCCCAGAGGGCCCGGCTGCCCCACTGGCCCCCTTTCACCCTGGTCACCCTGAAATGGAAAGAGAGGGTCACTCTCAGGCTATCAGCTAGGGTCACCTCCCCCGGCCAGGCCCAGGCCCATGTGGTCGGTTTGCCCTCCATCCCTGCTATCACCAGCACAGAGCGCCGTTCTTCCACTTGAGACCAGCAAACTGAGGTGTTGGCTGGGAGGCTCACACAGGCTGGGCGTGGGGCGGGGGCAGGTGCTGGGCCTGTGAGAGGGGTCTAGCAGTGCCCACTGCTGCAAAGGCCCGCAGGGAAGGGCTGCTGTGCCAGGCACTTACCTTCTCCCCCATGATGCCCTGTGGACCGATCTCTCCTCTAGGGCCTGGTTCTCCCTGGGGAACAGTGAAATTGGGGGTGAGTAGTAGCCTTGGTGGATCCCTCCCCCCATATGTGGCTAAGCCCTACCCACCCTGGGACGGCAGCGATTCGATTTATCTGGGAAGCCTTCCCTCTCCCCTTGTTCTCTTCTGGACCCTGTACTTTTCCTTCAAAGGACCCAGAAAACTGCAGTTAGTCATCATGTGAGCCTTTATTTAATGTTTGTCTCTTCACTAAACCCTAAGTTCCATGTGATTAGGAAACGAGCTCAGCATCTAGCACAGTTGCAGGCACTTGGTGAGTGTTTGTGAAATGAATAAATCAAGGAATTGTTGTCAGCTGGGTTCTCAGCCCCAGCCAGATTAACCATCTGCAGAGTCAGATCCCCAGGGTCCCACCCTCACTGCATTGTATGTAGGAAAAGAGGAGGGAGCAGGGAGTTTTCTGGTTCAGCAGGTCAGTGATGTAAGGCACCCCAGGCCAGGGCACCCGCCTAGAGCTTCACCTAGTCCCCGTATGCTGAGTGCAGGGCAGGCCTGGGAGGGCCAACGCAAAGGGAAGGGACACTTACCTCCTTCCCAGGGGGACCAGAGAATCCAGGGAGGCCCTGCTGGCCTGGCTCACCCTGTAGGAAAACCCAGTTCTAGGGTCAGTCAGGTCTTGGGGAGCCCAGTAAACCTTAAACAGGTTCTGGAACCAAATGAGTTGGGGAGAGGACAGAAAGAGAGGGGGTTCTTTGCCAGGGTGTCTGCGCACAAGTGTATGAATTTTCCTGTGTTAGTTTCTCATCTGGATTTGGAGGCATACCACTGAGCCAGGATGAGGAGATGCGGTGGCGGCCACCAGGGATAAGCACCAGGAAGGGAGGTGATTAGGCCTGAGTGACTTGTGTCCAGGCGAGTCACTGATCCTGGGGTCAGGCCTGGGCCTTGTAGTTATCATACCGCTGGGCTCTGCCCCCAAGGTCCCTTTCAACATGAAGCCAGTTCATCTTAGACACCTCACCTTGTCCCCAGGGCCTCCTTTTGTTCCAGGCTGGCCTGGTACTCCCTGTAGAAAGAAGTTGACATCAGTTACTTCCCTGGCATGGGGGAGCCCCAGGCACCTGCTATTTGCCTCCCATCCCCAATCCATCCTCGCCCTCTGTGGCAGCTGATCAGCAGAAAGCCCGGCAGTGGCATCACGACTTGACTATGCCCAGTCCCTGAGCCCTGGTGGGACAGAAAAGGTGTACAGATGGGCTTGGGGGCCGTGGGGGAGAAGAGGCACACACACAGGTGCACACAGGACCAGTCCCAGTCTGCACTGGGACTTGTTAGCAGGCTTTGACCTCAATATCTCCTGCAGGGAGGGAGGGGGCTCCAATGAACAGGGCTCCCAGAGGTGTGGAAGAGAGGTGGGTGAGAAGGCAGAGAGCTGGCAATGGGCATTCAAGCAGAGGGACCAGCAAAGGTCTGGAGGCGTAGAAACGCCCAGGTAGTGCCAAGGAGGAAGGATGTGGGGGAGGTGGCTGAAGAGGCAGGAGGGGCACGGTGGTCAGAGGTTGGCAGTTCTTGGAGGACAAGATGAGCTGTGAGGACAACAGTCATACCTGTCTCCCTGCCACTTGGCCAGGTACTCAGTAGCTCTTGAATGACTTAGCAAAATGACTTTCCCAGAGGCAATGGCAGGTGCAGGGAAATTGTCAGATTCCACTTAGTCAACATGGGAGGCTGGAATGGCCATTCAAATGATGAAGCCAACGCCAGGCCAGAGGCCCAGAGGTGGTGATGAGGGCTGGACTGGCTGGGAATGAGGATTATAGCAAGACTGGTTGCGTGGATTTTACTGCAGCCACTCTTTCCACCATGCGGAAGTGGCCATGGAGTGTCTGGCTTCTTTGAGGACAAAGAGAGACACAATTTCTGGAGAGCAGCCCTGTGGCTCCACCCGACACTCACCGCTAGGCCCTGGTGGCCTGGGTTTCCTGGTCGCCCGGCCTGTCCCGCGCTGCCCTGGGAGAGTGAGAATCAGAGGCACAAATCAGAGCTCCAGCCAGAGGGTCCAGGCTTCTGCCGGAGTGCAGGCAGAGGAACCGAGGCACGGAGTCAAGAAGGGATGTCCCAGTGACACACGTGACTCCTAGACCTCCCAGGTCAGTGTGATGGGACCCAGGGCCAAGCTGGGAGGGCCCCACCCTTGCCCCAATCCTACAGCAGCCGCCTCCTACCTTCATGCCAGGTATGCCTGGGGTTCCATCCTTGCCGTCAATGCCTGGGGGACCCTGTTCAGGAGGAAAACAGGAGACTTAAGGGGAGGTGACTGGGAGCCACCCATTCTGTCCTTGTCATAGCTGTGGGGTGCAGACAGAGGGTGCATCTGCTCAAGCGCCACCAACCAGCTAGGGAAGAAGAGCAGAGGCAGAAAGGGGGTTTCGGGGATGGACCCTGTGTGGGTGACAGTGTCCCAGCGACAAGCTGCCCATGACCTCCCCCATGTCACCAGAGGCTACCGAGCCAGCTGCCACAGACCGTGGCTGACTCCTCACGCTCTGGGAGCTTGGAGAGCTGACTGGCCCTGCCCTCTGTCCAGTGGGCCTGCGCCACTTACCGTCACTCCCTTTGGGCCTGGTACTCCCTGGGGTCCTCGAACGCCTTGGCTGCCCTGCAAAGTAGGCAGAGAAGAGGTCACCTCCGGGAAGCAGCAGCAGGACGCCAGGCTGGCTGTTCAGAGGGGGACGGCTGAGAGCCGTGACCCTGGGTCTCGGCGTCCCTCTGGCACAGGCCACGCTGTGCACGGGCTGCAGGAGAGGGGCCCGAGTGCTGTGTCTGCCTTGGGCCCGGTAGGAGCAGAGGTCAGCGCCTAGCAGACGGACTGGTCTGGTAGGAGCTGCAGGGGGCCAGAGCGGCACTCGGCACCCCACCAAGGCCCTGGCTCCACAGACAGGGAGAAGCACAGCAGCCAAAGGCAGCAGGTGGGCTTTGTATGGGTCTTGTCTTGAAAAGGTATTTTTGAGATAACAGGGGAAACTGAACACGGGTTGGTAATTTGATGATGTTAAGGAATAATCAACAATTGTGTCATGTGATGATACTGTGATTATGTGAGAAAATGCTATTAATTTTAAGGGTCACATTTTAAGTGTTTATGGCGAAATGTAAGTGTTGTTCACAAATATCAGTGCAAAGTGACAGAAGGCAGGGGCAAGAGGAAGGATAATGTGGATATAGCAAAACATCCCTCTTGGGAGACAGGTCTGGGGGGTACATCATTCTCCCTACTTTTGTGTGTGTCTTAAAACTTGCAGAATAAAAAGCTAAAATGATGACTTTCTGTTCAGTTTTCCTGTAAACTCAAAACGATTCAAGAGAAACAAAGTCTATTAATTAAAAAAAGAGAGTTTGGAGAGCTGGGGTCCAGACCAAATCCCATCAGCCCCATGGCTGATTTGCTGGAATCTCCTTGTCTGGCCCTGGTGGCAGGAGTACTGGATCCTCCAGCCTCAACTGGCTCAGTAGTAGGCTGGACTTCAAGGAGTGGGGTCTGCCGGGCACTCTGGGCTTTGAGTGCTGTATCCCCCCTTACCAGCCATCCACCCCCCCCCCACACACACACACATTCATGCACCACATTAGTCTGGGGTGGAGCTGAGCCCTACCCTGTGCTCCCCAGAGGTCCTGACTGTAAAAGGGGTGCCTGAGGACTCACCAAGTCACCCTTCTCCCCAGCTCGGCCTGGTGGTCCCCGAGGACCTTCTTCACCCTGACAAGAAGGACAAACAGGAATCCAGGTTACACGGGCTCAGAGGAAAGCACACCCCTTTAGCCCCCAGGACCTCCAGCTGGGAAGCAGTTTGTGGGGGAAGATGAGCAGGAGCAGACTTACTGGAGACCCGGCGGCGCCAACGGAGCCCACCATGCCTTTGTACCCAGGAGGACCCTGGGGGAGGAAAGGTTTGCAGGTCAGTCCTGGCTGGACCCAAGGCCAGAGGGCTGGTCCTGGCAGAACACGCCCAGGCTCACTCACCGTTTCTCCTTTGGGTCCCTCCATGCCTGGGTAGCCTCTGATGCCCCGGGGACCCTGTCAGGACAGGAAAATGACGTCACCTGCAGGGCCCACTCCATCATCCCTGTCCCAGCCTTCACAAAGCTCCTCTGCGGCAGGCAGCAGAGTCCTTATCTCACTGAAGGGTCACCGAAGCCCAGAGATGCCGGGGACTCACCAGGGACACTCATTGGGCCTCAGCTGAGTCAGCTGACAGCCTTGGTTCCTGTCCCCCAACTTCTGATGAGGCCCCCCAGTTTCCCTCTCCCCACCCAGACGACATGACAGATGGGTACAGGTGTCTCTCTGACAAGCTAGAGGCCTGAGTAGGGCAACGACTGTCTCGTCTCCCACGATGAGCGTGGCTTACCGGTGGTCCAGGGATGCCTTGTTCTCCAGAGGCACCCACATCTCCCTTGGGGCCCTACGGGGCAGGAAAGAGCAGTCCGTCAGCAGGTGGAGGGAGAGGCAACTACACAGACAACCAAAGCTGCCATCACCTTCCAGTCAAAGCAGACAGAGCGGACCCTTAGAGACCACACAGTCCCAGCTGACAGAGGGGCGGAGACATGGAGGCTCCTCAAGGACAGGCTGACCTAGAACAGGCCCCCTGCCTCCCAGCTCAAACTCAGAGGCCCACCGGGGTAGGCAGAGGGATAACAAAGGGGGGCTCTGTAGGGTCCTCTCCACATGCCCCTCCCTTGACTCGCGGCCCTCACACTTACCGGCTTCCCTTGGCGGCCGGAATCCCCCAGAGCCCCTCGTTTGCCCGGATGGCCCTGCAGGGAAGGAAAGGGCCGGGTGTGAGGCCCTCAGTGCCACCTGCTGCCCGCAGCCAAGGTGGGCCTGGACGCTCACCTTCACTCCCTGCAGCCCTGGGGGGCCTTTCGCACCCGCTGGACAGTTAGTTGGACACTGGAAAAAAAGATCCCACCGGGTTCTGTGGTCACTGGCCTGTCCCAAGCCAGCCGGGCAGTGCTTCCCCAACTGACCAACTCCTGAACCCTCCTCCCACCCCGCGCCACCCACCCCTGGTTGGCCCTCTCTGTACCAGCCCCTCCAAATCTGCCGCGGGCCCCACCTCCGTGACCAAGCTTATCCTCGTGACCACTTGTCAGCTGACCTGCCCCTTCCCTGCTTTAGCCCCAGCCAGGGCCCCCTCTCACCAAGAAATCCGCGCTGCCTTCCAGGCCCTGAATGGTTCCCGGTCGGCCCTGCGAGGATATGTATGAAGACGCAGCTTGACCTGAATCTCTGCTCCCCAGGCTTGCGCCAAAGACCCTTCTCCTTCCCCAGCTGCGCACCGCCATGTGGTAGGTCACTTACCGGCTTTCCAGGGGGCCCTGGAGGCCCCGAGGGGCCCTCTGGTCCAGGATCTCCCTGGGAGCAAGAGAGGCCTAAATCGTGCCTTGTCCAGTCCTGCTTGGGTCACCCCTACCCCTCCTCCAGTTCCTGATACTGGCCTGTCCCCCCGCCTGCCAGGGACCTTGGGGAGATGGAGACCTCATGGGTCTAGGATGGCCCCAGCCCTTGGTCTCCCTGCGTGACCCACCACAGGGGGCCCAGCACAGGGGTGACTGCCCGGACCTGAGACGCACACTGGTGGCCAGGAGCAGGTTCAGGAACTGCTGGGGACGCCCCAGCTTGCCAACTTGGAGGCAGGGAGAGTGGAGGGATGACAGGGCTCACCTTCGGGCCTGTGATTCCGATCTCACCAGGGAGGCCGACGGGTCCAGGGGGTCCCTAGGAGCAGAGCCTTCGCTGGTCAGCACGCCTTCAGGGGTCAGCCCGCCCCGGGCACAAAGGCAGGGACAGGCCCCAGCGTCCCTTCCCCACTTTTACTTTACAGCCAGCCCCAGAAAGATGGACAGATTAGGGCTTTAAGGACAGGAGAATCCCAGAATGAGTGGACAGGCCCAGAGTTGCCTGGCCGAGTTCTCCGGCAGGTCTGCCCATTCCTGGCACTGTCACCACGTGCCCCACCCTGCGATAGCCAGTCCCCTGAGACCCCCCTTGTCCCCTCTTCTCCAGAGGTTCTGAGGACCCTGCCCCTCACTGAGGACTTACGGGCGGTCCCGCGAAGCCGGGGCCCTGGAACAGAAGGCAAGATTGGGTTCATGCTCCTTCCACACATCCCCCAAGCCTCAAAGGGCGCGGGGCCCTGGCAGGCTGTACTCACCGGCAGACCGGGGGGCCCCGGGAGCCCAGGCTGGCCCTGCAAAATCAGCGGGAGAGGCTCAGAGGCGGGTCTCCTGCATCCCTGCTCCCTTCTACTGCAGCCCCTCCCAAACCTTGGCCCTAGACTGTCCTTGCCGGTCCCCAGCGCCACTTACCTTGCCTCCAGGGGTCCCCACGGGGCCAGGCTCTCCTTTGGCTCCAGTCAGACCCTGGAGGAAAGAGAAACCTTAAACCCATGAGGGTGATCCTGGTCCCTGACCCCTGGCAGGGTGGGTCCAGAGAGATCTTCTGGGGGGGGAGGGGGCTGGGGGTGGCCCAGGCTGCCTTTCCCCACATTCCAAGAAGGCCGGGACCATGAAACCTGGCTTTCCTTTCCCTCAGTTCCCACAGTAACCCTGGGGTCAGCGAGGCAGAATGAGTATTCTCTTTGAAAAGATGAGAAACCAAGGCCCACATTTGTCAGGCCTGGGCTCCTGCCTGGCAGCGCAGAAGTCTCGGAGACCAAGATGTAGGCTAGGAGTGACCCTTTCTTTATGTCTGCTTGTGGCGACTTTTTCTGAGTCTTAGTTTTCTCATCTGAGAAACGGGCTAACAATCAGGCTCACCTCTCTGGATGGATGTGGGCGCTGATGTGCTGGTGACAGGCTGTGCACTTGGCAGTCTTTGTAGGATGTTAACAAGTTTGGAGGGACCCTGGTGGCTGGGCACAGCTCTCGTGGCATCTCATGAGCCAGCAGGGCAAAGGCAAATTTGGGGGCTTCTTCCCCCCATCTTTCAGAGACTAACTCAAGCATATCCCACAATCAGATGCCTGTCTCAGTAGCCCTGGCTATGGCCAGCAGCCTCTGGGAACTGTGCAATCAGCCGAATGATGTTCTTCTGCGATGTGCCCAGGGTGGCGTGGAGAAGGAAGAGGGAAGAAAGGAAGGGCCCACAAGGAAAGCTCCTCCCAGAGCAGTCCATCAACACTTGGAGGCTAGAAGTGTGGGACTAAATCCTGGCTGCTATAGACAAACAGAACCCCTTTCTGGATCCCTATCCGCCATGACCCAATGCTCCTGAGATGAGAGTGAGGTTCCAGGGAGGTCTCAGGTCGTGTGAAGGTGAGGGGACTCACAGCTCCATCCTCTGCCTGGCTCGGAATGGGAGGGCAGGGAAGATGCCGGGGCCAGCTCTGGAAGTCAGCCGGTAGCCTGCTCTCCCGACACAGATACTCACATCAGTCCCAGGCTTCCCGTCCGGCCCATCTGGCCCTGCTTTGCCAGGCTCTCCCGTAGGCCCCTTGGAAACAGAGTGGAGCCAACATTAGACAGAGAAGGGCAAGAACAAGCCAGGCCAAAGATCAAAGAGAAAAGGTACTCACTGGAAAGCCAGCCTTCCCAGGGGGACCCTTGTCACCCTGCAAGACACAAGTTGGTGAAAACATGCCACACAAGGGCCCTGACTGGCTGGGGGTCCCGTGTGCTCCTCTCCTCAGGCTCTTCTCTTCTACCTTGGGTCCCCCCAAACATGCACTTTTTTTTGACAGCTCTCTTTGCCCCCCAAAACTCATAGATTCAGACTATCCCAGGGTGACAGCAACATTCAAGGGGATTTTAGTCATGCAGATGTTGGGAAGATGCTAGTTATGAGACCTGCAAATGGGATGATGGGCTCCAAAATAGCTCGGAAAGCTGGATTTGGCCAATTGTGTACGAAGAAACTAGGGGCTTTTAGAAAAACATAAAGGGGAAGCAAAACCGGGGCAGGCATAGGTGCTCTTCTGGGCTGGGGCCAGGAAGCAAGACACTGGAGCAGGGGCAAGGGACGAGGGGGCCTGTGGAAGGCCAGCCACCATCTGTTCTCCAACCAAGAAGAGCCTCTCTCCACCGTGACAAAGGATCCTTGGTGGAGGACAGGCAAGGCCTGTGGAGTCACACAGAGCCCCACAGAGGCCTCCAGGCATTTTAGAGCCTGCAGCAGCCAGCGTCTGGCAGGGGGCCCAGCCCTGTGTTTGGAGGGTGGGGGCACCAGCTTGAATAGAAGTCTGTCCAGATGGGTAAACATGAAGCTGAGCTCCTGGGGGAGACTCCTGAATGTGGTATTTAACCCTCACCGTGCTAGGGAAAGCAGGGAACCAACCTAATTGGTTCTAAATCAGGGGGAAACAGGCAAAAGGAAGAGACTGTCTGGCTCCCACACTTTGGCCAAGGCTCCCAAGCTCTTCTGAAAAAGCATCCAGACACGCCAAGGGGCAGGTGAAGAGTTAAGCTATCTCCCACGCCCAAAACAGGGAGAAAAGACGAAGGGGATAGGAATCGCTGTGTGCTGTGGCAGGCTGGCGAACAGCGGCTCGTTGTCAGAGGGGCTGTAACAGGCTCTGCATCCCAGGGCTGGTTTGAGGTTTTTGCACTACAAATAGTGCCTGTGGCGCAGGCGGGCGCCGCCTATGGATAACAGCGGGCACTGCACCTCCAGCACCAACCCCACCACCACCTCCCACCCGCAAAGCTCACAAAGTTCCCTTTGTCCGTAGCCTCCCTCCCCCTTCCACCGAGGTTGGAGACTCACGTCGATGCCATCGGATCCAGGCACTCCCGGCGGCCCCGGAGGTCCCGGGGGGCCCGGCTCTCCTGGTGGGCCTCTCTGAAAATACACGCAAGGAGAGGGGGCAGCTCTCAGAGCAGGGAGCTGGGCGTCTCGGGGGCGCACTTCTCCGCTCACTCCCCAGGGGAGATTTGCAGGCAACCATGAACTTCAGTTTATGGAAAACCTACTTTGTGCCACTACATATATTATCTTTAAAAATGTTCACTTACAGCTACACACACGCAGAGAAAGAGAATGTTATCTTACTGACTGCTCAGAGCTTTGAGACGGGTATTACTAGGAAGCCCTAGTTGAGGAAATAAATTCAGAAAGATTAAGACGATGGAGAGAATAAGTGGTGGGGTCAGGACTACGCACTGGGTCTCTCCGACTCATTCCACGGCAGTGGCGGGGACAGATGGAGATGCTGATGGCGCAAACACATCACAGACAATAGCAAGATGTGCCTAGCGGACGGCAGGTCCTCGATAGATGGTTGCTGATATTGTTGCTGTTATTATTATTATTGCATAAACAACAAGGAGAGATCGTGAGTCGGAACCTCTTCCTCTTCCCCCAGTGTGGGTAAAACCCAAGAGAAGGTGTGGGGCGCATAGAGAGGAGGAACATGGTGGTGGTGGTGTGTGGGAGCCCTGTTCTCTTCTCCACCCAGAGCATCCCTCTTCCAGCACCATTCCTTTGTCCTCTTTCGAATGGTTCTCCTATGGGGGTAACCCCGACCCAAGTAGTGCTTATGATGGCACTGCGCCCTCCCCACACCGAGACGTACTTGTCTGGGGCCCCAACTTGCAAATCGGATAAGGAGACCA
Source organism: Scalopus aquaticus (assembly GCA_004024925.1). Classification (NCBI taxonomy): domain Eukaryota; kingdom Metazoa; phylum Chordata; class Mammalia; order Eulipotyphla; family Talpidae; genus Scalopus; species Scalopus aquaticus. The sequence goes on along the minus strand of PVIJ01002882.1, from coordinate 137,847 downwards.
GACGGCGCCCAGGCCGTGCCGCACGCCGCGCCCGAGTCCCAGGCGGCCCCCAGTCCCCAGCCGGCCCTGGGAAGGGACAAGAGGCCTCCAGAGCCTCCCAGAGAGGCAGCCACCGGGCGACAGCGGCGTCTGGCCGGAGCCTGCGCCCCCTGGGAGGCGGCAGGGGCCGAGGCTCCCCAGCCCCCTGAATGGGTACATTGTCTCCCGCGCCACCTGGGCTTGCGGGGCTGCCAGGACTTGACGCCAAGTCCAGTCCACGCTGCCTGTCCGGGCAAGGCCGAGTATTGCGGGACAAGGTCCCTCTGGCTCCCCGGCTCAGGTACTTTCAGGATACTTAAGCGGTGGGATGTCCCAAGCTGCCCCTCGAGGAGGGCCGTCGTCAGGTAGAACTCCTGAGCGCTCCTGGATCCCAGACCCCGCCACCCGGACCCGAGCGCGGGGTATCTGGGGGACTTACGATTTGCGCCAGGGCGAGCCCGAGCACCTGGAGGAGAACGAGGAGGTTGCGGGCGGCGGCCGCGGAGGCCATGGTGGGCGGCCGGGCTGGGGGCTGGAGGAGGACTGCAGCGGGCCGGCGCAAGCACCGTCGGCGGGGGCTGGGGACTGGCTGCGCCGGTTGCGCTCTCAATATGCGGCGCGGCGGGGCGGGGTCCCGCGGGGTCTGTCACCTGAGAGGACCGTGGAGGGAGGCTGGCGCCCTCTGTTCAGCTCCGCCCCGCTCTGTCCAGTCGCCAGCGCCCACCCTCCATCCTAGCTCACAGCTTCCCGGAGTCCTAACCTGGTAATCTGAGGACCTAGACCCTGCGCCCACTTCTCTGGAAGGAGTCACAGGTCCATCTGTGGGGCCCTCCCGTCTCACCTCAAGGGCGCAGCCCCTTATTTCTGACCCGCAGCCCCCTGCGCTAGTCCCAAGTCCTCAACCACGCCTGCCAACTAGTCCGGGCTTGGGCCTTTCTTCCCTCCAGAAGCAGGCTCAGCCTGCCTCGGGTTCTGCAGATCCTGTAGCAGGCTCTGCCCAGCTTCATCCACCTCAGTCCTTTTCACATACAAATAATCAGGCCTATTTCGTATTAAAACAAGCCAAAGTCCTTCCTCATCAGCCACCCTTGGAGGTAGATCTCTTCACTCTGGTGTCACTGCTAACTCTTCAGTGACTCTAAACTTCCTCACCTACCTGTCATCTCCTTCTGCCCCATTAGGGAGATCAGTCTCTTGGAGGTCACCACTTAGGCCCAAACCCTCTGTAGCTCTCAGGACTGGAGGCTATTGGTACCTGGACCTACCCTTGGTGTTTCTGTCTTTGAAGTCTTCCTTGCCAGCCTTCAACCATCCAGCGCCCCTTCTTTCATTGCCTTTTCTTTGCAACTCCCTTAAGCACTGATGTCTTTAGAATGAGCCACTGACTCCCATGATCTCCTCCATGTTCATGGAAACAAGTGTCACCTATTTTTTTTAAAGATTTATTTATGCATACCAGAACTGGGGTGTAGGCCAGAAGTTTTGGGGGAGGGAGGGCTCACCAGAGACAGAGTGGGGAGCAGAACAGGCAGATCGACTGAAATACACTGCTGAAGGGAGCAGTGGGCAAGGCAGGAGAGGTCTGCTGCGCCATGTGGGTCAGCTCCCTGGCTGGGGATTGAACTCATGCCGCAGTGGCTCTTGATAGCTTGATAGCGCTGAGACTTTAACCCCTGCCCCACTTGGAGGCCCGAAAGTGTCACCTCTTTACCAGTTTCCCAAACCTATCAGTCCTATGTGGCTTCTCTCCAGAGTCCCTTACCTATCCTTTTACTTAAGTGCTTTGAAATCTGACTCTGTCACAAACTATGACAAACAGGCACATAAAACAACATGAAGTGTCAGTTTCCTCACCTGTAAGAGGGTAATAATAGTCCCTATCTTTCAGGGACAGTCAAAACTGGTTTGAACCAGTCAGAAACAGTAAAAACTGGTTGACTGGCTTGACCCATCCAGAAATGTTGAGAACTGGTCAGAAATGATTTATCCAGCCAGAACTGATCTTATTCGGTCAGAACCAGTTTTATTCAGACCAGGATCTTAACTAGTCAGAATCAGTAAGACCTGGTTTCAACTGGTCAAAACTTTATCCAGTCAGAATCAGTTTTACCCAGTCAAAACTTTGTTTTAGCCAATTTTATTCAGTCAGAACTGGTTTGATCAATTTTTCAGGCAGAACTTATTTTATCTGGTCAGTCAGAACCAGTTTTATCCAATGAGAACCAGTGAGTATTAGTTCAAACAGGTTTTATCTGCTTGGAACTGGTATTATCTGGTTAGAACCAGTCATAACCTGCTTTACACAGAAATGGGTTTATCCAGTCAGTGCTGGTTTGAACTGGTTTTATCTGGTTAGGTCCAGGCTAATCTGGTCAGAATCAGTTTGAACCATTTTTTTTCACTTGTCAGAACCAGTCAGAACCAGATTTACCCAGTCAGAACAGGTTTTATCCAGTCAGAACCAGGTTTATCTGTTCAGAATCAGTTTGAAATGTTTTTCCACTGGTAGAAGCCATCAGAACTGGTTTGATCAAGCTTTTTTTCCCCCAGCAGAAGCAGTTTTATCAGTCATAACAGGTCAGAAATGGCTTTATTTGGTTTTATACAATTAGAACTGGTCAGAGCTTGTTTGCACCATTTCATAGTCAGAACCAGTTTTATCCAGTCAGATCCAGCTAGAACCGGTTTTATCAGGTCAGAACTGGTTTTGGTTTCAGTTGCTTTGAACAAGTCAGAACCAGTTTTGGCTGTTTTGAGCTGGTCAGAACTGGTTCCATCCAGTTTGAACTGGTCTCAACTTGTTTCAGCCTGTTTGAGCCATTTGGAACCAGTGTCAGTTGGTTTCAGTTTCAGTTGCTTTCAGCTGATTTCAGTTTTAGTTGGTTGAACATTTCAGACCTGATCTCAGCTATTTTGAACCAGCTGGAACCAGTTTCCCTGTCAGCTGTTTTTGGCTTCAGTTGCCTTGAACAAGTTGGAATGAGTTTCAGCTGTTTTAAGCCAGTCAGAACCAGCTTTTGCTGGTTTCAACGGGTCGTAACCAGTTTCAGTCAGCTTGAACTGATTGCAATTAGTTGGAGCCAGTTTCAGCTGGTTTGAGCAAATTTTATCCAGAACTGGTTTGGAACTTTTTAACTGCTGAGAATGGGTTTGCGCCTATCAGAACTGGTTTGAGCTGGTCCAGACATATTTGAACTAGTTTCATCCAATCAGATCTGGTTTGAATGTGTTTGGACCACTCTGAACCAACCAGAACTGTTCAGACTAGTCAGAAAATGTTTGAACTGGTTTTATCCATTCAGAACTGGTTTGGAACCAGCTTGAACTGATTTTGTGCAGTCAGAACTGGTATTAACCAGTTTGAATTGTTTCTGGTTAGAATTGATTTTGGTTAGAACTGGCCAGAACGGGTTTGAGCCTGTCAGAACACACAGTAAATGTTTGAATCGATTTTTTTCTAGTCAGAACCAGTTTGGAACTGGTCTGAACCAGCTTTATCCAGTCAGCTCCATATATGTGTTATAACATATTACTGTGTGGTTCTGGTAGAGTCCAACTTCTGGTCCACAGCAAATCAGGGTGTCTGGTGCTCTGGCGCCACCCAGTGGCATTCTGCTGAAGCACAGCATGCTGACTGGTTGAGTAAGTCTTTTTCTTGGTGAACTCAGAGATCTGATACTCAAGAAAGAAGATACAACTCTAAAGAAGGGAGAGACAATGGCTTATGGGACAATTAGAACTGAATTTTGTATTCAACTAGAATTGGACCCTGATTCTACCACATTCTAATTGTGCGACCATGGGCAATTGCTCATTGAGTCTCAGTTCTCCCATGTGTAAAGTAAAATAGGGGGAACGTGAATACCTCTTGATAGCCATGAAGTGCTTAGCACATTGCCCTGCAAGCTTTGGAGATGTATTTTTAAAAAAGATTTATTTTATTTTTGCATACAAGAGGTGGGGTGTAGACCAGAGGTGCAGGGGTGAAAGGATTCGCCAGAGACAGAGTGGGGAGCAGAACAGGCAGATCGACTAAAGTACACTGCTGCGGGGAGCAGCGGGCGGGACAGGAGAGGTCTGCTGAGCCATGTGGGTTATCTCTCTGGCGGGGGATTGAACTCATGCTACACTGACTGGCAATAGCTTGATAGTGCTGAGACTTAACCCCTTGAGCCACCAGGGAGGTCCCCTGGAGATGTGCTTTAGGTCAAAGGCAACTTTGTAAGCAACCATAGGAAACCCGGTGAATATTCAGAACCCAAGGTAGGTGGCAAGATTTCCCTTCCCTGCTGGGAAAAAGGGTCAGTCTCCTGCTGGACTGTACCTGCCTATTAACCATAACAGTGAGAGGCACTGGAACTACCTCTGGGACCAGCTGCCCATTCTAGGCTGAACTCTGGGCCTACGCAGATTTGCTCACTTGGGCTTTGGCTGCCCTCAAATGGGCAGAAAATGCCAACTACTATACTTTCCTTCTTGGCTGGAGCAGAGCTCCTCCAAATCCCTCTGAACTGCCCAATCCCAACCTTGGTCCCATCTGACTCCTTATTGCTCCACCTAATTCTTACCCAGTCATGGTCCAACACTGATAAACCACGGTGCTGGCTTCCATGAGGTATATCTCTTGGTTTTCCTCCCACCTCCTAACATTACTTTCTCTGGCTTCTTTGTGGGTGTCTTTTCTCTGCATACCCTAAAGACCCTGTCCTGTCCTCTTCTTACTCCACATTGTCTTCCTGGGTCTCAGTGAGAGCTGCCATAACTAAGTACCACAAACTGGGTAGCTAAAAACAGCAGAAATTTATACTCTCACAGCTGTGGAGGTGAGTACAAAACCAAGGTGTTAGCGGTGCCATACTCTCTCTGAAACCCCTAGGGGAGGATCCTTTCCACCAGCTTCTGGTGGGCCGGCTTTTCTATGGCTGGTGATAGCGTAGATCCAGTTGCTGCTTCCTCTCCACTTGATTGTCTCCTCTCTGTGTCTTTTCTCCTCTTAAAAGGATATCAGCCACATGAGGTTAGCTGAGGGCCAAGAGGGTGTCACAATTTTTAAATCTTTGCCAGCATGTAAGTGAAACAGATTTTCTTCTTCTATGAATTTTTATTTATTCCTAATAGAGGATTTTTTTCATATATTCACTTATCAATTTTGTTTTTTGTATGGGTGATGTGTACTAAAACAGGGCTCTGTGGTCAATGGTATAAAAGCAGCCACAATGTCAAATCTCCATGTCCAAATATAAAGTGATATTTAGTTAAGCCAGTGTGAGGACACTGTCCTCTTCAACCCCCACCCCTTCCTTGTTCCTTTCCCTGCCCATTTCTGATGGAAAGGGAGACTTCCTGTAGCTTAGTAAATGATGATCAGAACCACTATTCCATGGCGGCAGATAATACTATTAAGAACGAGGTTTCTATATCATATGGAGTCTTCCATCTAAAGAATTTTAGGAGTTCTAAGGCTTTTGCAGATAGTGTCAAGAGCCCAGGATGGAGTTAGGAATGATGTGATCTGTGGCCCTGGCCACCAGGGACCCTGTGGCAGATATCAGCTGACTCCCCACAGCCATTCCCAGCCTCCTTCCCTGCTGTAAGGAGGGGGCCTCCCACTATAAGGGCTGGAAAGCCAGATACATGTTTCCTGGCTTTTTTAGTTGTTAGGCTTGAGGCGTGTCACCTGGTTCTGGCCAAGGAGTCTTAAGGGAAAGACTGCTGGAAGCTTCTAGGAAAATCTTTCCTGTTACAACAAACAGTCAGATTTGGAATTTTCCTTTTTCCCTCTTCCTGTCTCCAAAGAGGATGTGGTGGTTGGAGCTGTGGTGATCATTTTGTGACCATGAGGTGATTAGCATTTGTGTGATTCTCAAACTTGAGTGTACATCAGAATCACTCGGAACAGTGAAACAGACTATTCTTGAAACAGACTATTGTGCCCCACCCCCTGAGTTTCTGAGTTCCAGGGCTAGTTTGGCCTGGGAGTGTGCATTTCTAACAAATTTCCAAGTAAAACTGATGCTGTTGGCCTGGAGACTACACCTTGAGAACCATTGAACATGACAATGAAGATTCACTAGATTGATGATAGCAAAGCTGACTGAGACTGATGGTCTTGACAAGTAGCTGAGTCAATGTAAATAACTGCTGGTCTCTGGATTCCTTGTTCTGTGAGAAAAGAAGCTACTATTAGTTTAAGCTACAGTTAGTTGGGCTTCTTTTAACCTATATTCAAAAGAATCGGATGCCTTAAACTTATGAGTAAGAAAAACAAAATTGATCTGAATTTACAGAGAGCTGGACTCTGCAGGAAGGGCAGAAAGGGATGCTTATCCAAGGCTAACTTGCCATGGAGTAAAAACTGCCTCACCAGGAAATGTTTTTAGCCATTTCTTAGCATCTGGGATGTTTGTATTGCAAGATTGTGGAGGGTTTAATATTAGGAATAAAAAAAATTTTTATGTTATGTCGTTTAACAAGTCAAGTAATTATACAAGGTGTATAATAACAAATAGATACCTACACCTCAGAAGCAACCATTTTCAACTCTTGCAGTTGTTTCTTCTGGAATTTGCAAATTTACTTGCATGCTTAAACTACCATAATTTACCTTTCTAGTTTTAATTATTCACTTCCTGCAATGGAAGGTGAGAATCTAGATTTCTTTTTATATCTCCTCCCCTACTCTGTGCCACCTACTTCCTCCCCCACACTTCCCCAATATAATTAAATAGCAATCGTTTGTTCAATTAATACTCAATGTCTACAACATTACAACTAAATATTATTCACAGCTGAACCTTGTATTTCTTGATTACTGTTCTTTTCTGGTTATATATTTTTGTCCCTGGAGTCAATAATTGCTTCATTTTCTATGAATCTAGGATTAATTCGCCTTGTGAGCCTCAGACTGAAGAGAATTTCCTCTTCATTCCAACACATCAGTTAATCTAGGCATTGCATTTTTCTTGGCACTGTCTACCCTCATTCCTGTCCCTGCTCTGGTCTGGAGGAAGCCTGGGTTGCGGAGCTGTCACCCTGGAATTTCCCTTCCGCCATCACACTGGGAAAACCTTTCTCTTTTTCCTGTGCGCAATGCTCTGTTTTCTGGACTTGGATTTTTCCTTTTTCTTGATTGACTCTGTCTTTTAGACAAAATATGCATAGGAAGGGAACTGGGTAGCGTTCCAATGGGAAGGTTCCTGGCACCATGAGAGAAACAAATGAGGAGAGTTTACAAGTGGGCAAATTTAAAAAACAACCACAAGGGGAGTGATATCCCTAGACTACAGGAGAAGGGTGCTACCCCCAAGGCCTGAAGGGGCAAGAGCTCATCCCCAGAATGTGGTGGGGGCCGCAGCTAGAGGGGAGGCCACTCTGAGAGGCATCCTGGCTGTCCCTGGAGGGCTGGGTGGCCCTGCCAGCAGGGACAGCGCAGAGGAAACAAGCCAACCACCTTCTCTCCTCTCCTGACCTCTGACTTCCCACTCGCGCCTACCATTGGCTGAATTCAGCAGGGTCCAGTGTGCAGGAGAGTGGAGCTGATGCTGCGCAGAAAGGGGCACAGGACAGGGTGAAGGGGAAGGGTGGGCAAGTGGGTGTGGGTGGGGGGACCGCAGAGCTCAGGTAAAATTTTGAAATCAAGTGTATCTGAAAGCGTCTTCATTCAGTGCTGCTTCTAGAATGCTAGTTTAGTAGACCAAGAATTCTGAGCCAGCTACTCCTTTTCTCAGAATTTTGGAGGCAGTGTTCCACTGACTCCTGGCTTCCAGAGTTGTTGTCGAGAACCCTGTGCCATTCTGTTTCCTAATCCTTTTTTATGTGAATAAGTTTCCACCTCTGGAAATTTAGTGATCCGCTTTTTGGTGAGAAGTGATGTTACATCATTATACGACTGGGGCCCCTGGGTAGGCCCAAGCCAGCTATGCTTGCTCAGTCCCTCCTAGGCCATGAAATGTAGGCACCATGGGTAGAGGTGCCCATTCTCCATCTCATCACATACTTGTGATGCAACTACTCATGTATGATGTCTTGTCACTCCGATGCATCTCTGGACAATGTAGAGATATCTAGGCTAGGAGTCAGAGGCTGATAGAATAGTCAGTCTACCTCCTCTCCCAGAATCTATAGTCAAGGGAGGTTTTATGTGGAACTAACTGGGGGAGAGGAGAGGGTATTTGATAGAGGTGAGGAGCACAGGTTGTTTTGAGGGAAACAGTGGATGGTGTGGCATAAAATCTGTTTCTATCAGGCTGCTTAGGTCCCTGGCAATGAACCTGAGCCCTTGGGCTACACAAAGAGATTTAAAAGTCTGTCACGTTCTCTTTAAGAAAGGCTTTATGAGACTATACACAAGTGATTTGGGACCCAGATAACAATGTGTGACTTTTCAGGCCTCCCTGGTGGCGCAACGGGTTAAGTCTTAGCACTATGAAGCTATCCAGAGCCACTGAAGCACGAGTTCGATCCTGGGCCAGGGAACAGACCCACATGGCGCAGCAGACCTCTCCTTCCTAGCCCGCTGCTCCCCTCAGCAGTGTATTTCCGTTGATCCGCCTGTTCTGCTCCCCACCCTGTCTCTGGTGAATCTTCTCACACCCCCACACCTGTGGCTTACACCCAAGGCCTTGTGTGCATAAATAAATAATCTAAAAAAAAAAGGCAGCCTTAAAAAAAAAAGAAATAGTGCTGTTGAGACAAGAAATATATGGTAAAGGAGCAAAGAACATACAAAGAAACAAGGAAAATCTCTTCAATAAATAGTGATAGGAAAACAAGATAGTCACATGCAAAAGAATGAAACTAGACCATTGCTTAATACCATACACAAAATTAATTCAAAATGGAGTAAAGATATGCATGTAGTACCTGAAACCATAAAATACATAGAACAAAACAGAAATGACAAATTTCTTGCTGTTGATCTTGAAGATACCTTTGGGGATTCCACTCCAAAACAAGTAAACCAAAAGCTAAAATAAACAAATGAGACCACATCAAACTGAAAAGCTTCTGCACATTTATAATTAAAATGAAAAGGGCTTCTACAGAATGGGAGAAGATATTGCAAATTGTGTATCTGACACAGGGCTAATATCCTAACTATATAAAGATTTATTTTTTATTTATACATACAAGCTGGGGTACAGGCCAGAGGCGCGGGGCGGTGAGAGGGTTCACCAGAGACAGAGCGGGGAGCAGAACAGGCAGATCAGAAACACACTGCTGAGGGGAGCAGCGGGCAAGGCAGGAGAGGTCTGCCGCGCCATGTGGGATTCTCCCTGGCTGGGCGTTGAACTCGCATCGCTGCCGACAGCTCCACAGCGCAGCGCTTAACCGCTGCGCCACCAGGGAGGCCCCCTAACTATATAAAGAACACAACTCAACAACAACAAAAAAGCAACCTAATTAAAAAATGGGCAGAGAATCTGAATAGATTCAGAGAAGACATACTGACGGCCATGAGGCACATGAAAAGATGTTCATCATCTCTTACTATTAGCAAAATGCAATTCAGAACAGCAGTGAGACAGCATCTGTGAGAATGGCTAGTGTCAAAAAGATGAGAAACAAGTGATGATGAGGGCATAGGGAAAAGGGAAACTTCATACACCATTAATGGGAATGCAAATTGGTGTAGTCATTATGGAAAGCATTATGAAGAGCCTTCAAAAGTTAAAAGGACATTCCATATGATCCAGTGATCATTTCTGGATATTTTGTGAAGAACTGAAGAACACAAAAGCACTAATTCAAAGAGAAGTAGCACCATGTTCATTCCAGCATTTTTCTCAATAGCCAAGACTTGAAAATAACCTAAATATCCATTGGCAGATGATGGGATAAAAAAAGGTGTGGCATATATACAATGAAATATTACTCAATATTACTCTAAAATAAAGATGAATTTCTGTCATTTACAACAACATAAATGGACCCTAGAGGGTGACACATCAGAAACAGAAAGACAAATACCATGTAATTTCACTTATATGTGGGAGATAAAGAAACCAAACAAATGAACAAACAAAACAAAATGAATTCTTAGATTTTAAGAACAGCATAGTTATTACCAGAAGGGAAGCAGGGAAGGGATGAATGGGTAAAAGGGGTGAATTGCATGGTCATACAGATTGAAACTTGACTTCTGGTGGCAAACGATGTAGTATATACAGATACTGATTTATAATGCTGTAAGCCTGAAACCTTTATAATGGGATAAATCGGTGTTGCTTTAATTTATAAAAAAATAAAAGGAAATAGTGCTTTCTGGTTGGATTCAGCTAGTGGGAGGCACAAGTAGGAAATCAGAGTGCAGGAGTGGAGAAGTTGTTTATTTCCTGTGCTCTCTCCCTGCTGGCAGAGCCCACAAATCTCTGCAGTGACAGCCGGGAGTGCCAGTGACACAAACACTGACTTTCTCAGTGAGCTCCAGCAGCAATGGAGCGAGGCTCTTCTAAACATGTCAGGCTGTAGAAAGCCACTCAGGGGAAGTGAGGTAGAAGAGGAGAGGAGGGGCATGGAGTTCTGCCCAGAGCTAGCAGAATTGGCTTGTATAACATATACTTTCTTGTTTTTTTAAAAGATTTATTTATTTATGCATACAAGCTAGGGTACAGGCCAGAGCTGTGGGGCGCTGAGAAGGTTCACCAGAGACAGAGTGGGGAGCAGAACAGGCAGATTGACGGAAACACACCGCTGAAGGGAGCAGTGGGCGAGGCAGGAGAGGTCTGCCTGTGCCATGTGGGAATCTCCGCACCTCCCCCCACCCACCCCCTTGCCGGGCAGGCGCCAGACATTGAACTCACTTCACTGCTGCTGACAGCTCTATAGCGCAGGGCTTAACCGCTGAGCCACCAGGGAGGCCCTAACATATATTTTCAAGGGCAGAATGCTCAATCCACTCTGTCAGGTAGTGGAGGCTTTTAAATCATGATGAGTTCTCTACGTGAGAAAAAAGTTTGAAAGCTAGCTGAAGAAAATTGATTGAATGGACTAGGAGTTCTTTTGAGAACCTTAGTTTTTACATTTACAAATGGTACACACCTAGCCATAAAATGGGCAACATTATTATCTAGCTTTCTTAATGTAAGTTATTTCATAAGTGCGATCCTAAATAGGTACAGTGACTGACTTGTGGATTAGAAAGTTTTTAGTTCAACAGATGAGCATTTCCAATAGCAATCATCCAAAGATATTCACCACACACCACCTTTTACGTAGTATTTTAAATATTCTACCATATTGGTTAAGCCAACAATTTATTTATTTATGTATACAAGAACTGGGGTATAAGCTAAGGGTGGGGGGAGGTGAGAAGGTTCACCAGAGACAGAGTGGGGAGCAGAACAGGTGCATCTACTGAAACACACTGCTAAAGGGAGCAGTGGGCGAGACAGGAAGGTCTGCTTCTCTGTGTGGGTCAGCTCCCTGGCCAGGGATCAAACTCTTGCTGCAGTGGCTGGTGATAGCTTGTCAGCGCTGAGACTTTAACCCCTGTGCCACTAGGGAGGCCCTACTCTAACAATTTAAGCAATTTTGTCCTCTTATTTCTGTAAGTTGGAATTTCAAAATACACTTACAAAAACTAAGAAGAGAAGTCACCAAAGGCAAGCACGATGTGTCAGGATCCTTCAAAGCATTCCTATTTTGGAATTGTATCCATAGATTAAATGTGACCAAACTGTCCAGTAGCCACTGAAACAGGAAACTCTTCTCACTGGTAGTTAATAATGTGAAACAGTTTTTTTTTGATAACACAGTCGTATAAAGGAATACAAGGAACATTTTTTTGAGAACTGGCAAGGCAGCATATTGCATCAGGCTGCTTGATGGAAGGCATGTGAGCTCAAAGCAATGGCTGCGGGGTCTCCTGTGAGCCCACTGCCTGAGGGCTGGCCTCTGTCCTGAGCTTACTGCTGTTCTGGGCAACCTGTGGCCTCGGGGGCAGTGTCTCACCTGACCTCACTGCGAGCAGGATGGCATCTTGCTTAAGCTCAGCTCCTTGAGGTTCAGTGTCTCCCTTGAGCATTGCTTCAGGAGCACAGCGCTGGTTCGGCACTGAGATCACACCATCTTGGTCTTGCCCCCATCCTGAGGGTGGGCATCTCCGGTATAATGCCATCGCCACCTCCACCGTGAGGAGCCTTGTGCAGCCTTGCCTGCTGAGATCATGCCGCCTTCCTTGGGTCCCTTTCCCTCTGCGTGGAGTGAGTGTGGGAGGAGGAGGAGGATGCAATGAAGATCCTCTGCACGGTGAGGAGGTTGACCTATGGAAGGGTGCTGGAAGCAGCCAGAGACTAGCTAGTCAAAGCACCAAGAAGGGTAAAATGGGCAACTGCATGGCACTGTTTATAAAAAAAACTAGGAGAAGTTCAATCCACAAAGGGTTATTCAGCATCTCAGAAAGCCTTTCCTAGCAGTAAGTCATACAATGCTTTGTAGCAGACATTTGGGCAAGAAAATTACTTAAGAGACACCAATTAGAAAGCAACTAAGTGTTCACAGCATTTCTGTCAGGAGTGGATTCCATCTCAAGAAACTACTTTCCTTGATCATCCATAAATGCAACTCCTCATATGTTCAAGCTTTTTATTTTCAGACTCCACCTCTAACCCTAGTTCTCTTGACTTTCTCCTCTGAGGTCTTGAGCCCCTCAAAGTCATCATGAGGGGTGGCAGCCACTTCCTCCAAACTCCCTTCAGTGCTGACATTGGGACCTCATCCCATGAATCCTGCATGTTCTCCATGGCACCTAGATTGGTGAATCGTTTCCCGGAGGTTTCCAATGAACTCTGCCCTGATCCATGAGAAGAATCACTATCTCTGGCAGCTATAGCCTTAGGAAATGTATTTCTTAAATAACAAGACCTGATCCATGAGCTGCAGAAAGGAGGAAAGCATCTCATCCCTCTCTCTCTTTTTTGAAGATTTATTTATTTATGCATACAAGAACTGGGGTGTAGGCTAGAGGTGTGGAGTGGTGGGAGGACTCACCAGAGACAGAGTGGGGAGCAGAACAGGTGAATTGACTGAAATACACTGCTGAGGGGAGCAGCGGGCGAGACATGAGAGGTTCTGCAGCGCCATGTGGGAATCTCCCTGGCCGGGGATCGAACTCCTGCTGCAGTGGCTGTGGATAGCTTCATAGTGCTGCGACTTAACTCGTTGCGCCACCAGGAGGGCCCATCATCCATCTCTTTGTACACTTCTATCAGAACGCTCAGGTGACCAGATCCATCGTCAATGAGCAGTGTACTTTGAAAGAAACCTCTTTTTCTGAGGAGCAGGTCTCAATAGTGGGCTTAAAATATTCTGTAAACCATGTGGTGAATAGGAAAAAAAAGTAAACCTGAGGGGTGAGGGGGAGAGTTATCAAGGCAAAATTTAATATTTAAAAAAAATGGTACTTGGGAAGGGGAGAAGTTAGCCTTGGCAATATTTTCAGACCTTGGGAAATGCATTCACTTTAATATGCTATTAATATGATAATAAGATCTAACATTTGATGTATCAGTGAGGATAGACTAGGTTATATTATAGTAAACAGAATTTGATGAGTAAATACAGGAAACACTTCTTTTTTTGCTTGTGCTATGCATTTTTTATGTGTTGTCACACACAGGGTTCTTGCTTATCAAGTTCCCAGAAACTCAGGTTAATAGGGCAACCACTATTATGGACTGAATGTTTACATCCTCTCAAAATTCATATTTGAGATAGAGCCTGATCCCCGATTTGATGGTGTTAGGAAGCAGGGTCTTGGGAGGTGATGAGGTCATGAGGGTTGAGCCCTTCTGAATGGGATTAGTGTACTTAGAAAAGAGACCCCAGAGAACTTTCTCTCACATCTTCTGCCTTGTGAGGATATAGCATGAAGTCTCCATCTGTGAACCAGAAATACGTCCCTCAACAGGCATGGAACCTTTCAGCACTTTGACCTTGGAATTCTCAGTCTCTAGAACTGTGAGTAATAAATTTCTGTTTTTTATGAGTCATCCACCCCATGGTATTCTGAAACAAGACAATTACTGTCTTCAACATTGATGGTCAGAGTGAAAGAAAATCAGAAGAAATTCAAAGGAGCAAATAAATGCTTCAGGTATGAAGTGAAATGCCTTTTCTGCTCAAACTCATTGGGCACATCCGACAGTAACAGGATCAGGCAATAAATTCCTACCATATTCTGCCCAGAAGGCAGAAAATAAAAAGTGTTTAGTGAAGAACATTAATTTTCTATCACTCAATAATCACCAAGACCTATGTAAATATATACAGGTATTATGTCAGTTAAGCCTCACCACAATACCATGAAATAGGTACTACTAATATAATCATTTCCATTTTACAGATGAAATAACGGAGGCACAGGTTAACTAACCTGTTCAAAACCACACATATAGTAAGTCGTGAAACTGCCTGCTTAAAAAACCCTGTCATTTTGGCCCCATAGTCTGTGTGTTTAACTACCAGACTGTAATCTCTCACTCAATGAGAAAATATGAGAAGCATCGCTGATGGAGAGCCACTAAAGGATTTTTAAGCAGGAGGGTGTGACTCATTCAGATTTGCCATTTAGGCAGCTCTCTCTAAAAAGTGATGTGGAGAATCCCTTTAATTAGGGTTGGACTAAGGCAGGAGGCTATTTGTATAGTGAAGAGATGGAGGTGAGGAGGACTTTAAATTAAGGCCATTGCCACAGTTAATTACATAATTTGAGCCTCTGTTTTATTGTTTCTGAAAAAATGGTTATGGTAACACCCACTGGTTTACCTAGTAGGTGAGTTTTTCTGAGGATTATAAAAGATAACATAATGAAGACTCTGACTATATTAAGGCTCTGGAATCACAGAGATCTAGGTTAAAAATCCCAGCTCTACTCCTAAATGAGGGAGCTTATTATTCTAAGTCTCAGTCTGTTCATTTATAACATAGGTGTTAAAGAAAGAAAAGTAAGTTAAAGTAAAAAAAAATACTACAAACTTGTAGCACGTTGAGAAGATTAGCTTAGATGGAAGGCAGAATTCTTGCTAGAGAAATAACTGAGATTTTGTTTAGGATTAACACCTTAATACACATGTGTTTATGAAAGTCAAGTTTCCTGGGCATAACTAGAAGGGAAGATGGAGAATTAAATGGTTTTGATTAAGAAACAGAAATTTTTAGTTTTTGAGATGAAGGTTTTTTTTAAAGATTTATTTATTTATGCATACAAGAGCTGGGGTGTAGGCCAGAGGTTTGGGGTGGTGAGAGGATTCACCAGAGACAGAGTAGGGAGCAGAACAGGCAGATCAACTGAAGTACAGTGCTGAGGGGAGCTGTAGGTGAGGCAGGAGCAGTCTGCTGCGCCATGTGGGAATCTACCTTGCCAGGGATGGAACTCATGCTGCAGTGGCTGTGGTTAGCTTCATAGTGCTGCACTTGACCCATTGTGCCACCAGGGAGGCCCTGAGATGAAGGTTTTGAGGGCAGTCTAGACTTGAGAGAAAGTAGAGACAGAAGAGAGGGTTTCACTGGAGATAAAGTAACTGACCATCTAGTCTTACCACCTTCCCTAATCTGTTCTATCTGTGATAGCCACAGCGATCTCTTAAAGCCACAAATCAGATCACAATGTTCCACTCCCCCAGCAGGGTGCTTGATTCTTAGAAGTTTCAAGTCCTTGATAC
The DNA here is from genome assembly GCA_004024925.1 of Scalopus aquaticus. Classification (NCBI taxonomy): domain Eukaryota; kingdom Metazoa; phylum Chordata; class Mammalia; order Eulipotyphla; family Talpidae; genus Scalopus; species Scalopus aquaticus. Next base: position 122,167 of record PVIJ01002882.1, on the reverse strand, counting down.
TTAAAAGTTAGAGTGAATGAATGAATAAATGAGTGAACATGTTTGCCAGATGACAGGAGGATCCTTTAAAAAAAAGAAGAATCACTGAGAAATTCTTCATAGCAAGGGTGACTTTGGATGTTAAATGATGTTTTACAATTATTTAAAAGGAGTCACCTATTCTGTACTATGCTGTATTCACCCCTCCACCGCTCTCCACTCCTCCAAATAACCTTCAATACCTCCTCCAAATACCTTCAATAAAGGTCTGCTGCACCAAACTGCACTGTTCGGGGGAGGATTTCAGGAAAGAAAGAACAAGGTACCTAGGCACGAGGCAAAACCGTGTCCAAAGATGGCAGTAATTACAAGAGGAAACCTAATGACTATGGGGACCCAGAATTCAGTGGGGAAATGTATTCCAAGTGAGAGGTGACCAGAATCCGCTGAAAAATTGGGAAGGATCTAATATCTCCCTTCCCGTGGGTTGGGGACTGTTGAAGGAAAGAATTAGCTGCAGGAGTTTGGAGGTACTCACAGGCTCAGGTCATATAAGGGTCAGTATTTAATTCATAGACATGTTCTGAAGATTATATTGGGATGATTCTTGTTAAGTGCTTAGGACAGTGCCTAGTACATAGAAAGAGCTCAGTATGTTAATTGTTGTTTCCCTTTACTTTCTTCCACTCCCTCCACTCCCTTTCTTCAAGGCTCCATTCATTCTTTTCCAAGGACATGCAGGGGCGTGTCCACTGCTCCCTTCGTCCGAGCCCAAGCTCCGCCCCCCAATTATCCTGCTGGTAGCCTAGAGGCGGAGCCGAGGGTAGAGCCCAGTACGAAGCAGCGGAGGTGGGGCGCATGCGCGGGCTGGACAGGGTGGAGGTGGAGAGGAAGAGCTGCCGGAAGTAGGAGGCTGAGGTGGTGGCAGAGCAGGCAGCAGCTGCCAGGGAAACCGAGGCGCGGGACTCACGGCCCGCAGACAGGCGGGGGAGTCGTCTTCTGCTTCCCCCACCCACGAGGCCCGGGAGCCCCTTTGTCTGGGTTAGGGGTCCATGGTCCGGTAGCCTACTCTTGTCTCGGGCCTGCCGGGGGGCTGGGGGCCCGCACTTGAGGGGCTGCAGAGTGGGGGGCGGGCACAGCTGACCGGAGAAGGGGCCCGGGTCTGGGCCGAGGAGAGGGTTCTCTCTCGCTCCGGAGGTGCCCCTGGGCAGGAAACCGGGAATCCTCACCTCCGAACTGAGGCAGAGGTTGCTGGGGGCGAGGAGGGCGCGTTGCCCTCTGCCCCCGCCGGCACCCTGGCTATGACCGGCAAGTCAGTGAAGGACGTGGACCGGTACCAAGCGGTCCTGGCCAACCTGCTGCTGGAAGAGGATAACAAGTTTTGTGCGGACTGCCAGTCTAAAGGTAGCGCATCCTTCCTGGTGGGCGAGGGGTCCTCCCGCGGGGCCGAGCTTGGGAGGTGGCCAGTCTGGGGAGGGGGTTTCTGGGGCTTAGGCCGCCTGAAATGGAAACGCGTGCTACTCTTGCTAATGAGATGGTTAGGTGTTCTGCAGCGCCTGCCTTGGTGTGGGGAGAGGTTGCGAGGGCGAGTGTGTGTTTGGGGGAGGGGTATGGTGGGGTGGAAGTGTTGTGATACGTGCAGGTGAGAATGTCTGTGTTTCAGGGCTCTGAATGAGTACTGGGCCAATTGTCAGCCCAGAGGCAGCCCAGAGCTCTCAGCATGTCTCTTTGCAAAGCTGGGGACGAGCTGCAGAGTGGGGGGTGGGGGGGGGGAGAGAGGAGAAAGTGAGGTGACAGGAGGAAAGCTGCTTAAAGGATTTTTAAAGGTGATGATTGTTGCTGCCTGCTATTTAGTTAGCAGCTCCTGTCATTTTACAGCCTTTCTGAGTCTGACAAGAGAGCCTGGGTGCCTTTCTTCCTGGAGTGTGCAGTCAGAAACTGCCCTATGCAGCGACACAGTGCGGATTTCTAGACAGCCTAGCCTTGTCTTGTGGCGTGTGTTGGAGGCCTTATGTGTGTGTGGTGGGAGAGACTAGCAGATTGTGGCTGTAGTGCCAGATCTGCTTAATCAGTGAGGGAAAGGAAGGAAGGGATGCATCGAATTTGTCCCTTCCATGCTGATTACCCTTCTAAAGGTGAAATAGGATCATTGTAAAATGGCAGAGCCATATAGCCTTTGTTTTCCGTGGCCTGAAAGATTCATGATTTGATAAAATTAAAAATCATATGATAGGAAAGCTTGATTATTAGTGAAATGTTTGCCCTCAAAATGTACAGATACAAACTTCTGTAAGTATTTTGTTTCCTTATTTTCTTTCTGCATTCTTGGGCATATCATTGAAGGAGTTGGGATAATTCTTTTCTGCTTGGCTGGGGGAAAAGAGATAGTTGTATTTGGGGAGCTATGGTTAATTTACTTCTGTAAATTACTGTAAAATTCTGTAAATTCTGTAAAATTTACTTCATAATGCAGTGGATTTGCCAAGGTTGTTGACCATCGAGCTTATTGAACATATAGTACCCAGCAAAGATTCAAATGTATTTGCATTTATCAATTTTGAGAAAGGAAGTAGATGCTTAAGTGATGCTTTCACTCATTTTTATTTTAGAAAAATAAGGTTATGTAAGGAGAATAAGGGAATGAAACATTGATTTGGATACCTGCTAATATATTTTAGTGCCCTTTAGGAAAGCAGGTTCCCAGACTCTTCCTTGAATTTTGTTTTAGGGAGAATTAATTTTAAAAAGTACGTTAGAATCACTTTATGTTGAGTAAGGTTATTTTAGCTGACTTTTGTTAGATCTTGTATTAGGTCTATTGAAAGACTTGGTTTAAAATTTAGGAGTGTTTCTCTTGGCTTTACTGAAATTACTGTGTCCTCAGTTGACAGATCTTGAGTCACAATGAAGCAACCTGCTGGCGTGAGCATTATTACATTTGGGGTGTCAAATGCCATTTCGATGGTTTGTATACTCCCTGCCTCCATTTCTCAAGCCACTATGATACTTACTCATAGTCCTATAAAATATGGCATATGGGAGGAAGAGGTTGATTCATCACTTCCTCCAAATTTTCCATTGCTTTTTATCAATAGTATTACTGGGGATCAGGTAAGGAAACACTAGTTAGTACTTAATGAGGACTGGTAACTGCTGGCTTGTCAACTTTATTAACTGCTGGTTCATGGTCGAATCTGGGTTCCTAAAACAATTGCTTTTCACAAATAAGCTTTTATATTTTAACTTGGTAGCTTCAGTGGCTTGGCCATAATAGCAAAAATCATTCAGTTCAGTTAAATAAACCATTTATTGAGGCCTCAGTTTACCCAAATTGTGAATGATCTAGCCCCTTCTCTAACTCCTCTCCTTTTCCCTAATTTTGGTTCTTAGTGATCATGTGAACAACTATCAGATCATGCCTTAAAAAAGAAAGATATTATCATTTGCTTTAGGTCCAAAGATGTGACTTCCTCATCACCCAAAACTATCAAGTTTTTGTGACATTTGGTTAGTATTTTTGGAGTAACTTAAATAGTGATAGAACAGAGGACAAACATACTGAAAATTCCATATATGTTGATGGTAATTCTATATATGGGCCTGTCTGGTTTTTGAAAAAAATCCTTGGTGACGTTGCTCAAGCTTTAGTTTTATGTTTTCAGTTCCATATTTTACCAGTGTGCCGGGAAAGACTTGTAATCAACCTCTTCAGACTGGTTTCAATGAAATACTAACTTACTTGCCATGAAAGGATCTCCCTTTCTGATGACCTGAATACTTGTGTCTACTATCGGAACACTACTCAGTATCAAGTTTTGTAAAACATTGAGAGTTGCTTAATGAACAAAGAAAAAATGGAAGAAATTTGATCATCTTCAGGAATATTTACTTCAGACTCTGAGACACCACAAGAATTCTGGAGTCTGACCGCATTTTGTAATAATTTTTCACTTTTCCTTCTTCTGCTATATCTAATTTCTTTTTTTTTTTTAGATTTATTTATTTATGCATACAAGCTGTGGTACAGGCCAGAGGCATGGGGCAGCGAGAGGGTTCACCAGAGACAGAGTGGAGAGCAGAACAGGCAGATCGTGGGAAAAACACTGCTGAGGGGAGCAGCAGCCGAGGCAGGAGAGGTCTGCCCCGCCATCTCCCCGGTGGCGTGTCGAACTTGCGTCGCCGCTGCCAACAGCTCCACAGCGCAGCGCTTAACTGCTGCGCCACCAGGGAGGCCTACATCTAATTTCTGAAATGTTTTACCTGAATCACTTAACATTGGCTTTACCTCTGTGCCAATTCCCATTATATATTTGTAAATTTAAATTTGCTTTTTGAAAAAGGTAGCACTTTCATGTGGCTCGAAATTCAAAAGGTTGAAAAGGTATGAAAGGGAATGTGTATAGTGAAGAGTTTTATTCTTTTTTTTTTTTTTTAAAGATTTATTTATTTTTGCACACAAGCTGGGGTACAGGCCAGAGGTGTGGGTCGGCGAGAGGGTTCACCAGAGACAGACGGGGAGCAGAACAGGCAGATCAGAAATGCACTGCTGAGGGGAGCAGCGGGCGAGGCAGGAGAGGTCTGCTGCGCCATGTGGGAATCTCGCATCGCCGCTGCCGACAGCTCCACAGCGCAGCGCTTAACCGCTGCGCCACTGGGGAGGCCCTGAAGAGTTTTATTCTTATTCCTGATTCCTTAGCCACCATTTTTCCCTCCTAGAAGTAACCACTGTTGGTAATTTCTTTTGTGGTTTTTAAAAGATAATATATACATAGACAAACAACTGCAATTTAATCTGTATTTTGCAGTGCTTTTATGCAAATAGTAGCATATCACCCATAGTTCATGACACGTTGCATTTTTCAGTCAATAGTATAACATGGGGAGCATGAAGATTCCCCATGCACATTGAGAAACTTCCTCATTCTTTCAAGGTACTTTCTAAAGCTATATCTGGGTTATCTTGATCAAGTTGAAATATTCACTTACATGAGTTGGAAGACATCTGTTCTCACTGATGGTAATTGAAAAAGCATCCTAGACCCATCCTTAACTCTTAGAAGCCCACATTTCAGGTGACAAAGAAGCAGTTGTGGAGGGGCTGTCAACTTAATGTTGGAAAATCCAGTTAAGCTCTTTTACTCTGCCTGTTTTAGCTTTGTGACCTTCAACTCATCACCTAACATTTCAGTTTAATTTTCCTCATTTGAAAAATCAAAGTGCCTCCAGCTAAAATGTTAGACAAATGTAAGCTTTATTTATTATTACCATTACTGGTCTTACTTATTTTATCTGCTTCACTTTCTGATTTTATTCTCTTAAATACTCTTGTTATTGGAAGCCACAGTTAGAATGACTCACCCAACAATCCCCTAGTCTTTAAGCCAAAACCATTTCCTTTATATGGGGGCTCTGGCATTTTTGCAAATGTTCTCTATGGTACCCTTGAGCATGGTCTCTGGATGTTTCCTGACTCTTCAAACATGTGGGAAAGATGAGACTAGGGATTCCTGTGTAGAAATTTTCTAATCATAGTTCTAAATTTCATCTCCAGTAAATGAATCTCTTGTTTTGCTTTGTATTTGTTTTCCATAGATAGCTAAATCATTACTTGTTAAATGTCACTCCATAGAGCATGAACATGCCCATCAATTTTTAATTATTTTAGCTGTATCTGTGGCACATTTTAGAATTAAAAAAAAATTCCAACAGATCTAGACAACAGATGGAGTTTCGCTTCCATTTCCAGACTGTTAAACACCCTTCTCCAGCCAAGATCAAATAATTTGCAGGGGTTTTACAGCTAATGCACTTTACTCTGACAGTTGTCACTAGGTTGACACATTTTTACTGAAAGTAATTTATCAAAGTCCCCATTAGATTATCTTTAATATCAACTTGTTAAAACTGTTCCCTGGGAGATACTTTTCTATTTGTTCTCCGAGTCCTTTAAATAAATCATTCCGGGGCAGTGGGATAGTGTACAAAATGCCATGTCTTTTAAGAGGAACTGTTTGCAAGCCTGAAATACTGTGCTTAAGCACCTACTTTGTGTCAGACATTGTACCAGGCCATATAGATTAAAACATAGGGCCTTTGGTCTCAAGGATTTTACAGTTTATTGGGTAGCAGATATGTAAACAGATGTATGATGCAATGTAGTAATTAACATATAGGCATTGTGTGAAGGGAGAAGTGAAAGCATTGAAGACACAAACAAGTTTGCCTCAGGAAGTTGTGGCTTTAAAGAGAAGTAGACTGGTCTTGAATGATAAGCATGACTTTGCCAGGTGACTTTAGGGGACTTTGCAGTATTGTAGGCAGAGGAAACAGAATGTGCCAAGGTGCCAGGGTATGCAGTGTCATGTATGTGTGCGTGTGTGTGTGTGTGTGTGTGTGTGTGTGTGTGTGTGTGTGAAGGAGGGGATTCTTTAGTATATTTTGACCACATGTTGGAGAGTGCCAAGGAATAAAATTTTTGACAGTAGGCAGGGGCCACTAAAGTTAAAATCCTAGCACAGAAGTTGAGTTGCTCATCTGCTTTAGACTCCCTTTTGTGTCAGAAGCTTATAGTCTGAGAAGTTCACCTGCTACTCAAACAGAATTATAAGTACTGCGGACATTAAATGTTTTGTAATTGTGGAGAGTAAGAAAGGTCTGAGTGTTGTGCCCCTAAGTTCTCCTGGGAAGTGTACCTTCATTAAGAATATTGAATTATTTTAGAAAAGTCAAGTGAAATGCCAGTGGTAGATATTATGTCATTTTTGGAGTTGATGAAGTTGACTTTTGAGGCTGAATATGCTTTTTTTATTTTCAAGCATTCAAAGAGCACTGAATATTTGATGTGTGCTCTTAGTTGTTCAGTGCTTGGGATGTGTCAACAGGTAGCTGCAGTCCCATTTCTCAATACACTTTTCAACAAATATATAGTTTTCAGATAAGTCAGAAACCTACCTCCTGTCTGCATTTTTCATCTGATGTCATTATGGTATGTAGGTGGCAGCTTTCTTGGGCACAGTTTTCTGTATAACTATTCAACACATGAGTCATTATCTGTTTCTATTCTTCTGCCTGAAAATACCATCTCTGAAACAGTGCCATGCAGTTGGTGACTGCAACTCTTTACTCATCATGTACATTGCAGCTGCCTTTATGTTATGTTGATGGAGTCTACCTGTGCCACAGAAAAAGGATAAAGTGACTTAGTAAATTGACTCAGACTCAATTCCTCCAAATGGTATCCCCAATGAAAAAGATGCCAAGCAAGAATCTGCATAAAACACACATTTCACATTCTAAGTATATGCTGCCTAACTTTTGTTATTGTGTTTGCTTAACTCCTTATCACAGTTATACTTCTGTTTGAGCAAGTGGCCAGTTTAAGTAGATATTAATTTTGAAGAAGTTCTGTATGGGTCCCTGGAATGTGACAGTTCAGCATACCACATTGAAAAGGTAGGAACCAAGTCTATTTAGAGCAGAACACCTTAAAATTAATTCATTTTTACCAAACTCCTTTATTGCTAAAGAAATATTTCTGCATTGGTTAATTTTTTTGAGTTGTAATTTATCACAGTTAACACATCCACTAGACTGTAAGCTCTCTGGGGGCAGGGGTTTGTGCCTGTTTTGTTCAGTCTAGTATTTTTAGCACCTAGAACAGTGCTTGGCACAGATTAGGGACTCAGTAAATATTTGTTTAATGAATTGCTTTTGTCATCTATAAATCTTTTGTTTATTTTTAAAAAGAGATTTATTTATTTATGCATACAAGAGCTGGGGTGTAGACCAGAGGTGTGGGGTGGTAAGAGGATTCACCAGAGACAGAGTGGAGAGCAGAACAGGCGGATCTACTAAAATACACAGCTGAGGGGAGCAGTGGGCGAGAAGGAGAGGTCTGCTGAGCCATTTGGGAAGCTCCCTGGCCCGGGATCAAACTCATGCTGCAGTGGCTGCAGACAGCTTCATAGTGCTGAGACTTAACCTCTTGTGCCACCAGGAAGGCCCAAATCTTTTGTTTCTTATTAGAAAAAATCTAAGGTTATCTGAATAATTATTTAATTCTTAGGAAAGTTATTCATTTTCTGAAAATAAGTTTAAAAATATTTTTTCATTCAGGACTAGTCAGGGAAGCAGGAACCACTGTAGGTCATACAAGCAGAGGGAATGTAGTGTATGGACTAGGTTGATATAAGAGCAGAGAAGGTAAATGAGTTGGTGAGACAACTCAGAGACTATCAACACCTGGAACTACCATGCCCCTGAGGAAAGTAGAAGCTGCTGGTGTCTCCAAAGGCCAGAAGCCTGAGCCATCTGGTATGAGCCAGAAGCCTGGAGAGAATTAGCTGTTTGGTGGCAATTGGAAATCAGACAAAGAGGGAGAGAGGTGTGAGGGGAGGAGGGAAAGAGAAAGCACATTACCCTGGCCTCTCCCTCCCTCTTGCCGCTTATCCTTATCAGTACCTCCCATTGATGGACCTTACCCAGAAATCTGTTGGCAAGGGATCTTGGGAGATGTGGTTCCTATGATGGAATGGCTCAAGGACAGGATGCAGGTGGACACAGGCAAGGACACTTAAAAATTTCCCAAATATATAATTGTTTCTTCTTATAAGTAAGTAGTTGAATTATTTTAGATCAGAAGGGTTTTCAGCCAGATACAACCTGTGTGCTTTTAAAGGATCTTACCAGCTGCCGAAACAATAATTAGTCCCAGGAAGTAATGTAACTACTCGGTGGTTGCCTGTCTAATTAGGATCTGTGCATAGGAAAACTGGCTTCTGTTGATTTGGTATTTGACTATTGGCTGCTACCAGGATGGAATTATCATTTGGTTACTCAGGAGATAAGTTCCCACCCTGTCTATTCTGGGAAGCCTTAGGCGTGCTGTACATACATGGAACTTGCCCTGTTTACTGCTGTAAACTCCTGTTTACTGACTTGAGTCAGTAACACATAAGATGCACAAGAAAATTTGAGGATTGCAGCTTTAAAACATCTTTCCTTAATAGTTAAGGTAATCATGGTGGACCTAATTTTCCTGGTGCCACATAGTCTTGTTGGCCTCTCTGTCCCACCCCCATAACTTCAGATCTGTTAGCACTGGAGGAGGGAGGTGAGTTCACTGGATCCACTTTCTTCTAAACTGAACTTGAAAAGTACTTGGTGTAGTAAGGAAGGTTGCTGCTGCTCCACTTAAAGGCAAAACTTCCAAAGTATTGCTACCAGTTTTCCCCTTGATTATCAAGTGTCTAATGAGTTACAAAATACAAGTTCAGCACTTTCTAGAAGTGCTTTTTTTGTCAATCAGGTCACCTGCCTTTGGGCCCCTGCTACAGTAATGGAATTGATGGAACTAGGCCAGCAAATGATTTCAGTAGTGTGTGAATATGTTTGCTTCTCGGCTGTTACTTTCTACAGAGGCCATGGATAAGGAACTCTCATTATTTTAGTAAATTTACCAACTGTGAATACTGCATAGGTTTCATTGTTTTTCTTTTTTCTCCAAAAGTTAATTTCCCCTTGGCAGGTATGACTATAATTCATAGATGTAATTAAAATATAATTTGGTATTTTAAAAAGCATATTGGGCCGCTTCCCAGGGTACCAGTTCTTTTCAGCCAGTTCATTTCAACTTAAGAGGTACATCAATGCATTTTTTTAATTTTAAAGATTTTATATATTTTTGCATAGAAGAACTGGGGTGTAGGCCAAAGGTACGGGGGTGGTGGTGGTGAGAGGATTCACCAGAGACAGAGTGGGGAATAGAACAGGCAGATCTACTGAAATACATTGCTGAGGGGAGCAGCGGGTGAGATAGGAGAGGTCTGCTGCACCATATTTGGGTTAACTCTATGGCCAGGGATCAAACTCAGGCCCTCGGGGTGGAAGCGCTGAGACTTAACCCCTAGGCCACCAGGGGTTATCTGTGCATTTTTGAACACTCATGTTTAATAATTATAACATCACTACTGTATTTGACTCTTCCATTTTCCAAACTTTCTCTTTTCCTACCCCCACTCTTCTGGATTCTGTATTCCCCACAGGCTTTGTGGATGCTGGTCCATTAATGGCTGAACTGCAGGTGCTTCCCCAGTGGGAAACCCCACAGATGAGCCAATTCTACTTTCAGCTGTGGCCATCCATTAGCATAAGGCTGCCCTCGTGGTTGTCTTAAGTTTGTCCAACTCTACCCTTACACCTTCATCCTCCCTCACATGTGGCTGAAACTTGCCCTGAAATCCCACCTTGGTAACATCACTTTTTAGAAATAGGATTTTATTATTGACTGCTGCTTTCATTTTCAAGTAATGTTAAGTAGTTCGTTGACCATTTGATTCACTATAGCTCTCTTCCCTCCACCACTCGATTGTCTGTTTTCTGTGGATAATCTGGTTTGCCATATACAGAGGATATAGTTTATTTAGAAAGTACTGGATTTCGGGCCTCCCTGGTGGCGTAAGGGGTTAAGTCTCAACACTATGAAGCTGTCCTCAGCAGACAAGTTCTATCCCTGGCCAGGGAGCTTCCCACATAGTGCAGCAGGCCTCTCCTGTCTCGCCTGCTGCTCCCCTCAGCAGTGTATTTCAGTCAGTCTGCCTGTTCTGCTCCCCACTCTGTCTCTGGTGAATCCTCTCACCACCCCCTACACCTCTGGCCTAACACTGCAGCTCTTGTATGTATAAATAAATAAATCTTAAAAAAAAAAAAAAGAAAGCGCTGGATTTCACAAGCCCACATGGAGATGACTTTGATCTTTTTTAAAATTTCAAGTCAAAACTTTCAAAATGAGGTTTCTTAAGCCAGAACAAAAAGAAACGAATCCCTCAGATGCCGTGTCATTCCCCCCCCTTCTTCCCCCCCAAAAATTGTGTAACATTTTCATTTTGTGATGATTTATTGAAAATAGTAAAGCAAGTACAGGAGAACAAGAAACTACTCTCAGCTGTAGCTGTCCTAGCAGAGTAGGTTGAGAAAATAGAACAGCTTTTCTTTTCTCAAATAGCCATGCTGTCTATTGCAGCAGTTGTTAGTGATGGAAAGACCATAAACCCCCAATATCTACCTCACTGTGTACATCTTTACATGTGGGTTTACACTGTAATCCTACAGTGTTGCTTCCTGAAATATACACAAAGTAAATTTTGTTTAACTTCTTCCTCTTTTCTTGTCTTACTGGAAAATTCCCCAGTGTGGATTTAGAATAACTTCACTAGTGCCTTAAGTAAAAATTTGAATGGTTGAATTCAAATTTGTTTGAATGGTTGTTTCATTCTTATGTCTTCAAAAAATAACTTTTTACCGAATTTTCTCTGTGAGCCGGTACCATCTTATGCTGCACTGTGAAGCTTGTAGGGGAGTGGGCATTGGCATCTTTTTCTTGTTCCTACTTTACCACTTAGGTTATAACCAACACAAGCCCTCTAACAAGGAACAGGAAGGAAAACTCCTTACCATGATGATTTGTCCAAAATAACGGTAAATAGCAGAGCAAATGGAAGCCAATTTAAGTGTGACAGTTGATATGAGGAAGAAAAATTAAAAGATTCAGGCTTTTCTGCTATGTTGCAAGCATTTTTCCTGAAAGAATAGCTGTTTTGAAATCGGGGATTTTGTCTCTTTGCAGGTAAGCACGAGCAGTTTGGTTAGAGGAATTGTTTTACACCAAGCAGAATTTTGAAACAAGGTCTTTCTTATGGTGTGAGTGCTATGTTAACATTCTAGCTTGTATGTGAGAAGGGATGCCTCATTAAATGCAGCATTGACATCAGGAAGACTCCAAATCAGCTCCTCTGAGCATTCTGGTTCTGAGTCTAGTCTGTGAATAGAAGCAGCTTGACACCAGTGACTGAAATCAAGGGTCCATACTGTGGGCAAAGTAAAAATAGGATGGAATTTCATAGACGCATATGCATTTATAAGGGGGGAAAAAGATTTGTTACCATGGAAACAGACTCCCAGACCAGTTGTATATTGTTTTCTTGGATTTTGGAGGTTGGAGATACAGGAGATTCCTTTTGTGCTTATTAACTAAGCATCATTAAATGCTATTTTTTTTTAAACAGCAAAAACTGTTTTTCTCTGATTATGGAAATTATTCACACTCATGATAAAAAAAGTATTGGAAAGTATGAAAAAGTATAATGGTACAGAAGATACTTCTCGTAGTCCTTATCACTCATGTTTTACTTGTTTATACCATAATAATTTTATATCATTATTGTTTTGTTTAACATTTTTCATGAGCATTTTTCATGTCATTAAAAACATTTAAACACTTACTGTATTCATTCACTTGAATATGTCATTTTTAACTCTTTTCCAATTGTTGGACATTTGGATTTTTAGTTTTTCAGTGTTATTATTAATGGTACAATGTGATTTTTGTGTTGCTGTTAGACTGATGGGTTATTTACGTGTTCAGAGTTGAATAGTCATGTGGGCCTTTAATTTTAAAAAGTTGTCTTCTAGGGAATCTTCTAGGTTGAACTCATGTAGAGAGGACCTTGCTGTGGGCACTATCATTCTGACCTACTTCACTGCAGTGGATGTCTATAGAGAACTGGGGAGAATCCTGCCTTGACCATAAGAAACTTTATGTGACATGATTAAAGCAAGATAGGCCAAGATACAATCTCATGTCATGCACAGTCTTCCACACTATACACTTGATATGTGGGAATATTGTTGTGCCGTAGTGAGCATCTTATGTTGTTTGTACAGGCCTCCTTCACTTAATTAGTCCACTGAGGAGGTGGATTAGAGGCCCTACACTGGTAGAAAGGGGATAATAGCTACTGCTTTTGTTGTTGTTAGCAGGGTTTGCCTTAGACTATAAACACCAGGAGAATAGGCACTGTGTCCCAGGTATATCTGAATTTCTAATGTTCAGTGTCTGGCACAGAATGTCTCTGTCTCCATCATGAACACTGTTATTTAAGGCCTCCCTGGTGGCGCAACGCATTAAGCACAGTGCAAGTTCAATGTTAGACCAGGGAGATACCCACATGATGCAGCAGACCTCTCCTGCCTCGCCTGCTGCTCCCCTCAGCAATGTATTTCAATCGATCTGCCTGTTCTACTCCCCACTCTGTCTCTGGTGAATCCTCTCACTGCCCCACACCTCTAGCCTGCACCCCAGCTTGTATGCAAAAATAAATCTTAAAAAAAAATAAAAAAAGATCATATTCTATTTTGTTTTGTTTTGAAAGTCACCTTCGTACTCTAAACTCAGGTATTCGAAGATCTGTGACAATCCAGAAAGTCAAGCAGGTGAATCTCAGGGTTGCTTTGTGTAATTTTTGCCATTTCTTTTGTGTGCTTCTGCATCTGTGCCACGTTGAAAGCGGGAGCCAGTCATTAAGCTGGTACTCTGCCCTCTCAGTAGGAGGTTTTAGTGTGACACATCATTTTGGGGAAAATGTAGCATGGGGTGTGAAACAGGAGGCTGAAATAGCAGTCCTGTAGTCCTTTTGTGGGATAGGAGTAAATATTTAGACACTGTTCTCAGGTGCTGTAGAAATTAATAATAACCTTGCAGCACTTTTAGACGCTCTCCTTATACCCCCTGAAATAGGTTTGTTTAATTTGAAGAACTTGCTTTGGCTCTTTTGAAGCTGTGATTTTTTTCCTAGACACCTGCCTTAGCTTCCTTTTGCAGGATCTTTCTATCCACATCGTTTAGCATCTTTGTCCCACTCCCTTGCACCTTCTGACCTGTCACCCAATTCTGAAACAACTAAGTTTTGAAACATTATTGTGAATGTTTCCTTTCTCCAAGGGCTCAAAGCACCTTTTGCTTTCCTCCTTAAGCCAGGACTGTTTTGATGATAAACATTTAGCATGCCACTAAACCAACTATCTGTACTTTGATCCCAGATTTCATTTCTGTTCTGCTATTTCTTTAGAAATGAAAGTTATCTAGCTTTTTTGAATATTATCCTGATTCAATTAAATTGGCCCTGATATTTTTTTTTTGTCTGTTTGCCATTGTTGGGGCCTCCTCTAACGTTCTAGGAGAGCTCCTGTACTCCGTTGTGGAAAGAAGTTCACATGTCCCTGGTCTTGCGCAAGGGTTAACTTGCTGACTTAAGGCTAACTTGTTTTGTGTATAGCCTCTGGGTGAAAGACATGAGCTTCGGTTCAAATATTCCCTTCACATATCCTGCCTGGCCACTTATTCTAAAAATCTAGTATGTTACACTCTTCTCCACTTCTCAGCTTCTTTTGAGGAAGAACAATATGGGTGGGACAGTATGTGAGTAAATTTTCATGTGCAATCCTAGATAGTGGGCTTCCCAGTAGCAGAGGAAATTGTACTGTGTAATAGAAAAGAACACAAGAGAACAAGATTATCAGTTTAGTGACCATTTTCCAGCATCTACTATATGTAACAGACATTTGGGGGTGTATAACCACGATTCTAATTCCAGGCCAGCCAATGAGTTCTTTTATGAACTTGGGTAAATGACTTGACATCTCTAGGCCTTAGATTAAATCATCCTTAAAGTTTTTTTTTTCCCCAGCGTTGGAATTTTGTGTTCTAAATGTTTATCTGTTTGTTATAGAACAAAAGAAGAGGCTTTTCCATAGAGTTGTTATATTCTTATATCTCACACGCCCCAAACTAAATGGCTTCAACATGGTTCCTTTAGAGCAGGGCTTCTCAGTTTCAGCACGGTCGACATCTTGGGTACTTCTTTTTTGTGGAGTTGTACTGTGCTTTGCAGGATGCTTAGCAGCACCCCTGGCCTTACCCACTAGTTGCCAGTAGGACTGCCAGTGGCAGCAATTAAAAATGTCTACAGACATTGACATTGCCGGTTGGAGGAGAAATTACCGTAGTTGAAAACTGCTGGGAGAAGAGTGGTACTGCTCGAATATGGGCTGTTTTAAGTATTCATTTTCATATTGTTTTGCTTCTGCTTTTTACCTATCTTAGGACTGTAGCTTAAAATAAACATCCTTTAGTAGCTTAAATATCCCCTAAAGTGGGCAGGCTTATTTTGCATCTTCAGTTTGTTTTTCAGAATATGTATAGATGCTGGTTGTTTTGTTGTTGTTTCTTTTTAATATTTATTTATTTATGCGTACAAGAGCTGGAGTGTAGGCCAGAGGTGTGGGGGTGGTGAGAGGATTCACCAGAGACAGAGTGGGGAGCAGGACAGGCAGATTGACTGAAATACACTGCTGAGGGGAGCAGCGGGCGAAGCAGGAGAGGTCGCTGCGCCATGTGGGAAGCTCCGGGTTGAACTCGAACTAGGTGCTGCAGTGGCTGCCAACAGCTTAATAGTGCTGAGACTTAACCCCTTGTGCCACCAGGGAGGCCCTAGATGTTGGTTGGTTCAAAGAGGAAGTTAAGGCTTTAACCTGAAGTAACCTAAAAAATGTAAAGAACTAAATGTCCCCGAAGGGTAAAGACTTGATTCTACTGAACCAAGGTTGCTTCTGTTTCTTGAAGTGAGGTCATGAATGTTAGGAAGTTAGATGAGAATATCAAGTTTTGAAATGTCAGTTTCATCTGTTACAGGTAGACATTGAAATAATTGCCTAGCTTTTAGCCTAGCAATTCCTCCTACACATCTCTCTTCAGCCTGCTGTTAGCTATTGAGGTAGTCAGTGAACTGTATTAGACCTCTGGTGAGATCTAATTTTTATACTTGCTACGTTTGTTACGAATTTCAGTTTAGAATAACTTTGTGTTAGCCCCAGTGCCATCTTTTCTTATTCTCTTTTAAATTTTGAGTGAGTCAGGCACAGAATGACACTGCCTGGGGTAGAGTATGTTCTGTGAGCATCCTTCCTGGGATGCTCTGGGTTCCCAAAGCCATGATTGAGACACTTGGGCCTGTGTCAGTCCCTCCCTCAATCCTGGCAGGCTGTGTTCTATTCCAGCTGAGCTTTTGCTGCAGTAATTGGCCACATGGAGCCTTCAAGCCAAACAATTGTTTGTTCTGAGATAGTCTCGCTGTTTAGCTCCTAATGAAATAATCTCCTTCCTGCCCCCAATGAAAGCAGCTATTTTTTATCTTCTCCCTCCCCTTTTCAGAGAAACCATGTCTCAGCCGCCACTCTTATAGCTTATTTATAGTTGCTTTAAGTAGGGTCTTTGTACAAAGGAAATTGGCTAGAGCCAAAATATCATAGGCTAACTAGGAGACAGGGAACATTAAGGATGCCCTTTCCCCTAACTTTCTGTGTAGGATATTTAAGTTAGCTTTGTGATTCTCTGACTAATAATTGAAGCCTTACACCCATACAAGAAAAATGCTCCCACTAAGGTTTTTTAAAAAAGTATTCTAAATTAAGTGGTTGTTACTTAAAGGTGCTCACAAAAATAAAAACAAAAATATAACCCAACTGTAGAACAACTCTAGATGAGTCCATAGAAGAACAGCAGAGTACTGTGGGAGTTAGAATACAAAGGAGAAAAGACTGGTAGAAAAAGTAGGTGGTGGGGCCTCCCTAGTGGCGCAGTGGGTTAAGCGCAACACTATGAAGCTATCCAGAGCCACTGCAGCACAAGTTCGACCCCTGGCCAGGGAGCTTCCCACATGGTGCAGCGACCTCTCCTGCCTTGCCCTCTGCTCCCTGCTCTGTCTCTGGTGAATCTTCTCAACACCCCACTCCTCTGGCCTATACCCCAGTTCTTGTATGCATAAATAAATAAACCTTAAAAAAAAAAGAAAGAAAAAGTAGGTGGTGCAACAATTTCACAAAGCAATGTTTTGCAAATAGTAGTAGCCCATGTAAAATTTTATTGGGGAGAGAGCTTAAACCAGAAAAGTGCAAGTATCCCAATTTTCCTTATTGGTCCTCCAAATACATGAACTTAGGAAGAATTCACAAAAAGATGAAAATTTGCCCAGGAAGCCTCTGGTGTCCTCCTTCCCACTTTGGGTTGTTTCTCCTGCATCATCAATGCTTCATCACATTCTGTTCTGAAGCTCTGGCCTCATATATACACAACTCATTTTCTTTGATTCTTTCCCCATAACCCTGCTAAAGAGTGTTCAGAACTTTGAGTAAAAGAGAGAATAAAAAAGGACTTTATCATAAACTATACTATATTCAGATAAATGTTATTTTTATAGATTTTTCATAATAGTTCACTGTATTTCCTATCTTGTTTCAAATGTTTCCACCTGCTCATATCAAACTTCAATTAATGGTTTAAGGAATAATAGAGACTTTCTATCAGTCAAATAGCATAGTTAAAATGACCAGTTCTAAACAACCAGTGAAGTGGAAATAATGTGTTAATAAGCATTATATTAAACAGTATTTTAGGAATTATAATAAGAGCAGGTAGTAACATCAGTTAACTAATGACCCTTAACTCAAAAGAGATAAGTCAAAATTACTTTGAAAGATAAAACAGATAAATCCTCTGTATGGTTGTGGGTGTTCAAGGGACAGCTGCTCTGAAAGCAAAATCAAACCTGAATGTGACCCTGAATGTGGGTCCTTCAGCTCTAATAGTTTAACCCTCCTCTCCTGGGAATGTGATGAAGAGAGGTGCCGTGACCCTCTCAGGCCTCTGCTGAGTGCCGGGGTCCAAAGAACCACTTGGAGAAAGCAGAAATTTAAACTCTGTCCAGATCCACAAACCCTGTTAGGATTTTTGTCTGTTGTAACCTTTTCCCCCTTTTAGCTCATTGAACTTCCAGTTGACAGAGATGCTAACCATCATTGCTGATCTTTTTTTTCCTTACTGGATATAATCCGTCTTTGATAGAAGGAAATGTATGTTTCCAATTCCTTAGGTCTTCGGCCTAATGGGAGTTGCATTTCTGGTGTGTACATCTGATGTTTTCAAATACTTTGGGAAGTTTCTTCATTTCTAAGAAGTAAATTCCCTTCTTGATTAATTTCCTCTTAAATTCTATTTATGTTCTTGTTATAGTTCAGTCAGTATTTGAAGTTTCAATGGGAACTTTTGAATCTCATTTACAAACTGAATATTCAAACTACAGAAGATGCTTGCTCAATTTGGAGACTTCTCGTTTGATTTTTATGCTCTTCCATTTGATTTTCTTCACATAATTTTTAAAATGTTCTTTGTTTTTCCCCTTAAGCCTTTTTAAGGGAACATGTCAGTGCATTGTTGAGTTTCTTGGAACTGACTTTAGACCCACAGTCTAGGTGGTCTCCATTTCCTGACTCACTCTTTTTGTCTAATCCCAAATCGCATCATTCATTTAATCTTCTCTTAGAAGAGCAGGCAAATTTCTCACCTCCAGCACAGTTTTAATTGTAGATTTTTTTAACTGGCTGTTTATCATTTTCTTTTTTTTTTAAAAGAATTATTTATTTTTGCATACAGGCTGGGGTGCAGGCCAGAGAGGTAGGGCAGTGAGAAGGTTCACCAGAGACAGAGTGGGGAGCAGAACAGGCAGATCGAGGAAATACACTGCTGAAGGGAGCAGCGGGCGAGGCAGGAGAGGTCTGCTGCGCTGTGTGGGAATCTTCCCCGGCTGGGCATCAAACTCATGTCGCTGCTGCTGACAGCTCCACAGCACAGCACTTAACTGCTGCGCCATCAGGGAGGCCCCATGTTTATCATTTTCAACCTATTCAAGTTTTTAAGCATTTCATGAACATTTACATGCGTTTTTTTTTTTTTCTGTCAGTTCTCACTCTTATGGCCTTTGTCTTCTTGGGAAAGCAATTCTGGTTGTTCCTGAAGATGAACACTTTCAGCCGCACCATCATTCTTTCTTTCACTTGGAAATTGTTCTACATTCTTCTGAGCTGCTTTTAGTGTGTTTTGGGCATCAGTCACTAGGTATTGGAGAGATTTTGATGCATCTTTCAGTGACCATGTCTGTCCTTGAAGGAGAGCTGTCATGTCTCCATGAAATGAAAGTTTAGGTGTGTGTTATTGGTGTTTTGAGATCAATTTCCAGCAGGGATGTGGGTGGACTTCCCCTACACTGACAAGTAGTTTTTAGACACCAGCCAGGTGTTCAAGAATTCAACTCAACTCTGACTCTGTTTACCCTGAGATAGTGTCAGATTACACAGATGAAGGGCTTAGTCTCCTAAAACCACCTTCCATTTCAGGTGCTGGCCACCCCAGCCAATATCGTGCTATAGATAGAAGTTCTGGCTCTACTTATAGAGTCACCTCAGTAAATCACCTGGCTGTATAGAAGTCCCATGTCCCCCTTCTCAGACTTCAGGTATCTATTGCAAATCAGAGGTTCCCAGGACTCCCCTCAGATTTGATTCATTTGCTACAATGGCACTAGAATTCAGGAAACCTATTTGTTAACTCGATCACTGATTTATTTCAAAGACTACACATCAATAGACCTATGGAAGTGATGTATGGGGGAAGTAGGAGGAAGAGGTGTGGAGTTGCCATGCCCCTTCTGGGTACACAGTTCTCTCCAAATCTTCATGTGTTCACCAAACCCAGAAGTTCTCTCCTTTTGAGTTTCATCAGATAGATATAATTGATTAAGCCATTGGCCACTGAACTCAACCTCTAGTCACTCTCTTGTTCCTGGAGGTAGGAAGTGGAGAGGAGAAGGTAGGACTAGAAGTTCCAACCCTTATTCATGTTGGATTCTCTGGCAATAAGCCACCATCTTCAGATGCTTCTAAAAGGCCGCTTCATTAACATAGAAAAACTCACTGTTATCACTCACATCACCTAGTAAATTCCAAGGACTTTTAGAAGTTGTGAGTTAGGAACTGTGGACAAAGACCAAATATGTATGAGAAGTATATCTTTGTCATCTGAATGATCAAATACATATATTTGATAAATCACAGTATTTCTGTTCTTTTTTGATAAAATCTACTGTGTACTCAAGTGATGAGGTGGACTTGTTTAGTTTTGTATTGGTTTGCCATATTTAATGTTTATAACGTCACAGAGCTGGTCTTCACTGGAGGCATCAGCTTGCGTAATCAATTAGTCTAATCTTCTCACCGACTTTATGAGATTCTTCAGCCTGGGCAGAAAATCTTTTAGCTAGCTCTTTTCCTGTCATTAAAATATGTTGGTTCTTTACTATTAAAAAAAAAAAATCACAGCAGCACATACCAGAAATTCCCAGGGAAACCCCAGGAGATTTGAACCTTGTCTCAGGCTTTCAGACAGCACCACCAAGAGTGCTGCACAGTTACTCCAGGACAGACTGAAAAGACATGTTTGTTGCAGCCAGGAGGCCCACTGTTTGAAATAGGACTCACTGTGCCCAGGAGTCCTTCTGATGGTGTCATATCCCCGAATCTCTGGATGTCTGTGAGTAGGATTCACCCTCTCAGGTTTCTCCGTGTTGCTAGAACATAGCAGCTGGCACCTGTACACTCAGTTTTAAGGGGAAATGATGTCTTTGTTGGGATGTAGAAGTGAGAAACAGAGCAATAAGAATTGGTTATAGAAGGGCCCAGATCATCGAAGAATTGAAGCCTCACCTAGAAGTTTGAGTTCAATTCACCAAGAGTATCCACTTACATGTCTTTGAATGGGGCAGTGACATAATCAGCGCATACCTTGGCAGAATATCCTTTTCAGAGCCAATAAAAAGGCTAAACCAGGACTCCATACTTTCCTTCCTGAAGTATTCTGAGGAGGGAGTAGAGTTGGTAATAATAGTACAGGTTGGCTGGTTTGGTAGTGTTTTATTACCCAAATCATCACCTACGTATACACTAGTCACCATCCACTGTGGGTATGGACAAGAAGAGTTATAGCCTAACCTACAGTAAATAATACACTAATAACAAACCCAGAAAATAAGACTGATGTAGAACTAGATTTACCGAAAATTAACTGCCCTTCTATCCTTCTTTTCTGAGTAGTTTAATGAATTTTGGAGGTACATTTGTAGAGATAATCTATTCAAGGTAAGGAAATTGATTCAGAAAAGTGAGTAGACTTCCCTGAAGTCACACAGTTGATTCGTGGCACAGCTTAGATAACTTTAACATAATATACCTTTAACTGTAAACAGGTGGCCAGTAAATGACATGCGCAATGTGCAAACTTGGTACTGGTTCATTTCAAGCAAGTACTGTTTTCATTAAGGTTGAAAGGAAATGAATAGCCAGTGTCTAGTGGAGTTAGGAAGACTGCTGCCCTCATCTGTAGACATGTCTTGTTTTAGCCCCTGGCCCTGACTGTTTTAGTGCTTTGGACTGACTCCTTTTTGTAGGCTCATTTTCAGTTGTATTTGTTTGTGGTCCTACCTGGCGTAGACTGAACAAAGTCAAGCTAGATCGTTGTCTCTACCATGGTTGACAACTAGAGGAAGATGAAGAATGTCCCTTTCTTCCTCTAGTCCCCAGTCTGCTTCCCTGGTGATTTTCCAATGTTCCAAACTTTATGTCTTTAGAGAAAAACCATTTTAAGTTGACTGCTGAAATAGGTTTAGATGTAGACCAGTGATTTTATCAGTGAATGCTCAGCAGTATTCTACTTAACTAATCTTTTTTCTGGTTATCTGCAGAAGGATAATGTTGCTTTGCCTCATCTCTATTGATGTCATAGCAATCTTATTGCTAGATCTGTTCTATCACTTACCTCAAGGATTAAGTTGGCTCAACTGGCTTGTATTTGGGTTGAGTCTACGACTAACTGCTCTTGCCTGCTGGAATTTCCAAACCTCTATCTTTATCGCATACTTTGCATATATTTAATGCAAATAAGAAAGGAGAATAAAACTGCCACCAGGAGGTAAAGATGGTAAGAAGGCAGATCAGTGAGTGGGACTCAGTGTAGGGAAAACATCTCTAATAATCAGTGCCATCTAGCAGTAGAACTGATTACCTTTTGAAATGACACTTAGCACTGATTACCTTTTGAAATGACACTTAGCACCAGAGTTGTTCAAGGGGAAACCAGGGGGTCACTTGTAGACCCCCCTCCATTCAATAATGTCAAGGTTCTTACCACCTCTGATTTTCTAAATTTAAACTTCTTGATGTAGTACCTTTATTTTCTGACAATCTCAGAAATGTTCCTATTTACCTTGTCTCAGATTTTATAAAAGCTTAACTTCTGCTTTCTTCAAACGTATGAATGTGTATAGTCTCTTTGACAAAAGGAAACAGCTTTCTTGCAAGATGCAGTGGATGGAAAAGAACTTCTCTTGTAGAGCATTGTGAGGACAGAGGTTGATTGAGTAAGTCCTTATTTTCGTTTCATGGTTCCTTAAAATGTTTGTACTTACAGAAGTTCAAAGTTACTGTTTATTGCTACTTTAAGTTAGGAAACTAGATGAAATCTCTTGTGTAGATGAGAATAGCCTGGTAAACATACCACTCAGCAGCCTGACTTTATTTCTCCGAGATGGCCCTGGTCTTTCTATGTATTCTCCGTAGTGTTTTGGAGGACAAAGGGATATAATGAGTGTAATGGAGGTTACCTGCGTAAGAGTTGTGCTTAAAACAAACTCTGCTTCTTCTTTCACTCCCAAAGTTTGTGTTGTAGTTTATGACAGGCCAAGTCAAAGAGAATTAACCCCTTTTGTTTATTTATTTATTTATTTTTAAAAAAAGGTTTATTTATTTATGCATACAAGCTGGGGTACAGGCCAGAGGCGTGGGGCGGCCAGAAGTTTCACCAGAGACAGAGCAGGGAGCAGAACAGGCAGATAGACCGAAGTACACTGCTGAGAGGAGCAGTGGGTGGGACAGGAGAGGTCTGCTGCGCCATGTGGGAATCTCCCTGGCCGGGTGTCGAACTCTCATCGAGCTGCTGACAGCTCCACAGCGCAGCACTTAACCGCTGTGCCACCAGGGAGGCCCAAATTAACCCCTTTTAAATCAAAGTTTGTTGATTTAAATTCTACCTTACATGTTGTATTGTATCTAAGCCAGTTTTCTATACTAATCACAGGCTCCGTAAATTAAATTTCCTTGCTTTTTAAGTTCCTCAAGACCTAGTGTTTTCGTAAGTTGACCACTTCATTTTACATTTTCAGAACCATTGAATGTCAAGCAAGGTGGGACCTGAAAATTACCTACAGATCAACTAGTAGAACTGTAGTAGCAGAGGAACCTTAGGGTTCATTGTTCACCTACCCATGGCAAGGGATCATTTTTCTACTATCCCTGAGAGGTGATCATCTAGCTTCTGCTCGGATACCTGCACTTACTGGGATTCTACTATTTCCGGATATGCTGCATTTGTTTTCACACAACTTTAACTGTTAGAAAAATTCTTCCCCAGAGTGTGCTAAAATCAGCTTTTACTCATGGGTGCTTATTCTGTCTTTGGAGCCTCTCTACCATGTTCTTTTCTGTAGCTTTCTTCTATTATTATGTCTCTATATCCTAACTACTGTCAGCTAGATATTATTGTACACAATTTATAGATGAGAAAACTGAGACTCTGGGAGGTTAAGTATCTTTCTGAAGGTCTCAACTAATCATTGATGGAGCTGACATTCAAACCTAAGCTTTTTTCTGGCTGCAAAGATTGTTCTTTTAATAATAACACCATTTCCCCACATTTTCAGTCATATAAACAACATTTGTCTCTTGTGTTTTTCTCTTCTCCAATTTCAGAATCTTTTACGGAGCTTTCACTTACTGACTAATAAATCTAGTGGCTTGAAACTAATGCCCAAGTCTAGTGCCCAAGGCCTAGTGCCCAAGATGGACTGTCATTCTTTCACTGGGAATAGCTATGGGAGGGAGGGAGGAGGGAACAGAGGAGATGCTCCTCTGGCTTTTCATGAAAATTGTGTTACTTGTGTGCCTGCAGTGGAGCCTTCTGAGTTGGCTTCAGAGTATCAGGTCTTGATCTTACATTCCTCAGCGAGAGAGTGACCAACTGCTCTGGAATGGGATCTGGAGACAGTTATGACACTGGTGTAGATGACTAGGGCCAGGAAGCAAACAGTGTAACATTCCATAGCTAACTTTTAGTGTTTTTGACTTCTGAGTTTGTCAACAAACACAGAGTTTATTTTATTTTGAGTTTCAGACTCTAGAGCAAAGAGAAAATGGTAAAGAAACATGAAATACTAACTTTTGGTTCCATTTTTAATCCTATATAACTTAGATCTTATCAGAGTTCCCATATGAAACTGTAATTTAAAATAGATGTAGAACATCCTAAGAAACATCACCTACATCTGTTTAGGTTTTTTCTTTTCTGTGTGTTTGACTCTCCACCGCCTGAAAGAAGTATATGAATCATTTGTGTGTTTATTAACTCTGTGGCACATCTACTGTGCAAACCTACCAAGGTATTTGAAGGCACTGAATGTCATTTCAGAAGATAAATGACTCTATCACAACAATAGTACTATAAAGGTATTGGGATGAAATTTCAGTTAGCCACCTGGTGGCTATAAAGAGGATTTGAACCTTCTGTGACTTGTGATATTTGCCATAGTATATGAACGATGCATAATATGTGAGTGATGTTTGTCTTAAAATCACATTCTTATTTATAATCATGGGTTCAAATTTTTTAAAATAATTTTTTGCCATACTCATCCTTCATTCAAACTGCTCTCAAAACTTGCAGACCAACCAATTGTGCTTGGCAGAACTAAAGTCTGGTCTTTGGTGTTCTAAACACATATTGTATTTATCGTTATAGAAAATCAGGTAGTGTGTCTTTCACTTCTATATTGTAGCATCTAACTTCAGTATCATGCTTATTTTATGTGATGAATTTCTATATAGTGAAATGGTGGAGAAGGAACTATTAGTGATTTTTCAGTAAGTCTTTGGCAGGTGTTATATAAAAAGCAAGACAGTTTTTTTCCTGTATAAAAATTATGAAGAGGAGTTTGATAACTTTGCAGAGTAATCATTAGGGCGAACAAAAGTTGGCAAGGAATGGGAGATTATGTAACTTTTTTATTAAAATTCTTATCTGATGTTTCTTTTTTATGAACTAGGTATCTTTATTATTTGACAGTCTTGAGTCTAGATCATTGCATATTTGGGAAAAGTAGGAACATCAGTCCAAAGGGAAAGATCCTATTAAGTTAATCTGGATGCATATTTTATAGGCCTGTGGGGAGGGGAGGATAAACAAAGTCTTAAATTTCAGGTGGTGTCTGAGGCTGTCATGGCGTGTCTGTATCTCTTTTCTTAGTAGGGGAACTGAATCCAGGCCCTACCACCATTGAAGAATTTCTTGGGAGAGGGCCATTCATGTGAGAGACTAAGCAGAACAGCTTTGTGCCGTTCTCCTGGTAGTTTTCTTTATTTAAGTAACAGTATTATAACATCTGCATTTCACCACTCATTTATCCGACACTCTAAAAAACTACTCTGTACACAAATACCCCCAGATATTGTGTGATTCCATTTACACAGAATATACAGAATTGGCAAATCTGTAGAGACCGAAAGTGGATTTGTGGCTGTCATGGGCTATAGGGAAGGAAATGGGTAGTGCCAACTAATGGGTTTTATTTCTTTTGGGGGTGATGGTAATGTTCTGGAATTAGATAGTGGTGATGTTGCATAACTGTAACTACTAATAGCCACTGTATTGTACACTTAAAATTTTTAAACTGAAAAAAAAAAAAAGCTAATCCATGGATGAATGAATAAAAACCAGCAAGAAGGTGATTGTGGTAACAATTTTGTCACTCTTAGGATCTTGGTAAAATGTCTCATAATCTAAATATTCCAGTTCGGGCATTGAATGCTGTTTTAATTTGTACTTTATCACCCTGTTTCTGATCTTCACAGGGCCACGATGGGCCTCCTGGAATATTGGTGTATTCATCTGCATTCGATGTGCTGGAATCCACAGGAATCTGGGGGTGCACATATCCAGGGTAAAATCAGTTAACCTCGACCAGTGGACTCAAGAGCAGATTCAGGTATATAACTCAGCTCAAGAATGAGTTGACTGATCCCTTATTTCCACATGAATTACAGTAATTATAGAAAGAATAAGACATTCAAATTGGACACAAAGTACAAATAAAGTTTAGTTGTCAGATACTTATGTTAAATGCTCATACCTTACTAGAGAAATTTTTGATCTTTCTATTTAAGGTGCAAGTTATTCTACCTATATTTTACCTCTTCAAACACAAATAGTCTATAGTCTAGGACCTCTGGGTCCAGGAATGTATAAAGAGGAACCTTTGGATCATTTCCTAAGACCCATGGCATTTTCAGATCTAATGTTTGCAGTTTTAATAGTCACTAAAAAAAAAATATCCTTAGCTCATAAATTTATAATATTTAATTGGTAAAACACATGTATGAGTCTAGCTTGCTGTTAGGTTAATGGTCTGGGAGTGAAACATTTAAGTTAATGAGTCCAACTGGCCTAAGATCTGCATCTTAATGTGGCCTCATTTTTTCTGTTCTTTTCTTGCACTGAAACTTTTAAAAATGATACATTTTTCTCTTTTGAGGAGAAAAGAGAGGCCCCAAAGAAAACCAGATGCTAAAGTTGGTGATGGAAATGAGAGGTTACTCTTAACCAGAAAATGGCTTTAGAACTTACCTTATACTGTTTTTACAGATCTGTTAGCAGTCTAAAATATTAGTTATATTTTTCAATTACACTTTGTTTTTTTTTTAACTTTGTTTTATGAAGGAAATTATGTGCCATGAATTTATGTGAGAATTTGAAGATTTAAAAAGATCTTGAGATTTATCCCTAACAAGTGTTAAGGAGTCTATTTCAAATTCTAATGGGAAATGTTTATTGTTAATAAAATCAAATAGGATGATTAATAGCATAAGCTCAAAATTGTAGTTATTGCCTGCTTGATTAGGTGCTACCTATTGTCTGCCAGGTAGACATTTTGGCTGGTAGCTATGTCTCTTAGACTTTCAAATGGGATCTTGAATTATTGCTGAATTAAATGTATCTTGACAGACAAATCTTTCACCAAAAGGAATTCATGGAGGGAAAGGGGAAGACAACTCGGGAAGCAAATGGGAGTAGAAAAAAGCATGGCTTGGAAATCAGAACACACAGGTTTAAGTCTTGGTTCTACCACTCTCTAGGTTGGGTCCTCAATTATAGAATGCTGCACTTGGGTGATAAGTTTTTCAGTTCTTTCCTGATATGGCATTTCATGTTTCCACATCTTTTTAATTCCAGTGCATGCAAGAGATGGGAAATGGAAAGGCAAACCGACTTTATGAAGCCTACCTTCCCGAGACTTTCCGGCGACCACAAATAGACCCGTATCTTTTCTGGTTCAACTTATAAGGCTAAATGGTACTGGGAGAGTCACACAAGACTCAAGTCCTGTGATCTGACTGGGCTGTCTCTATGTGGATTAGTCAAAGTCTTGCTTTTTCTCTTTCCTATAACCAAGACATAGAAAAAGCACATGTATGCTTTCTAATGTCAGAATAGTGGTGTCACACAGGGAACATGCATTCAGGACTTAAGACTGCAGCAGCTCACTGTGAATTTTCCCGTAAAGTGACATCTCTATAGTTTTTGACTTTGAAACTATTGTTTAATAAAAAGAATAGCTTAATGTGCTATGTTGCTTCAGCAAAGCTACCATTCATTTTAATACATTTTTATATCCTTTGTGAAAGAATTAACTGGTGTTGACCAGTTAATAATTTTCTTCTCAAAATTTGGTTTGTAGACCATCTTGTTAATGTTTGCTTTTTGATGGGTTCCAGTCGAACCTATTAAAATGCAAATTTGGGGCCTTGCAGAAGACCTCAGATCAGAATTGGGCAGTGGGGCACAAGACTTTAAGGCCTATTGACCCTAAGAGCGTTAAAATAATTGTTGGCTATACAGGTGTCCTCTGCTGTCTAAAAGTAAAATGTTCCTATTTGGTGTGATTTGGTAACATTCTCAAAAATAACCTATCAAATCTTACCAAATAGGAACATTCTACTTTCAAATAGCAGGGGAAACCTGTATTCTACAATAGCCACAGGCTCCTCCGGTGTCAGTGTGAAGGTTAATTTCATTTGCTGCTATCATTACTCTGAAGGAAAATCACAGGAAATAGTATTTTAAATTAATTCCCTGCAGAAACCATAAAGGAAGTAGTTCAAGGTTTTGGTCAGGGAAACTGCATGTGAAGAGACAATCATATGGGAAACCAGGCAGGAGGGAGAGAGGAGAACAACATTTCATAGATACAAACTGACAGTTTATAGTCATACTGTGGAAAAGATTTGTTTGACTTATCCTTAATAAGCTTTTTGCAGAGCTGTTGAGGGATTTATTCGAGACAAATACGAGAAGAAGAAATACATGGACCGAAGTCTGGACATCAATGCCTTTAGGGTTGGTTGTAAATCTTTCAGATTTTCTTTATAATAGTAATTTGCTGATTTACAGGCCAGGGAAGAATTTTAAGAACAACTACTGAAATACTCCAAAGTCAACATTGTGAAAGTACAAAAGTAGGAAAAAACAAAACAAAATAAAACCAGTTATTGAATCAAGACCATGAGACATCACTGAGCAAACTTTTGAATGGACAGGGCAAACCATCAGTGAATTGTTTACCTTGATCTGCATTTAGGTGTTCGTGACTTCCAGTTCCAAGGTATTTCTTCAAATGACTATGTAGGGCATACTTGCTCAAAGAGAATAATATGTATACGTATACATATATATGATACACATATGTGTATGTGTGCATTTCTTTTTCTATAAATGAAGTCAACAAATTAGATATAGTAATTAAGTCACCAGAGTTTCCTTCAGTCTGATCAATGTATATTTCTAGTATGTTGATAGACTGATTGTTTGTGGGATCCTTGGAGACTATAAGTTGCCAAGGACACTTCCATCCTAGATATCATAAATACAGTGTGTCACTCAGTGTTTGATAGCTAGAACAAGCTTTTCAATGCGGTCTCTGGAAGAAAAAAGTAAGCCCGACTAATTATAACCAAAGGAGAACTAATGGATATGATTATTTAGAGCTTTAAAATGCCTTTGACAAAATTGCACAGTAAATTTGTTTAGAAATGATTGACTATTTCTCTAGCTACAGAAGAAGAAGTCTGGGATTCTCTAGTTCTAATATAAGTCCTATCTACCTTCCTATCTAGTTATTTATTTTAGTGGATTATGTAAACACTAAGTTTACATGGAGGAGCTAAGCCCTTTTGGGTAATTTAAAACCAGTCTCATTGGAATCACCACCAGATTTATCCTTTGAACTTGTGTGAAAAAGTGAATTTCAAGGCAGGCAGGTAAGTGCAGAATCATACATGTAGTTAGGTCTAGATAATTCCTTCTCAACTTAGTATGAAGTACTCTTAGCTCCCAGGCTTCCAGTTACGGAAGTTATGGTAACCGTTCCAAGAAAGGATTAACGTGGTATACAGCTGTAGCTTGGATGGCATCATCAAAAAGGGTATGAAACCAAAGCACACACATTTCCTTTTATTTGTGGAAAACTGTGGTCTGTCTCCCTAGCTCTGCTCATTGTACTTGATGATAGGCAATCCAGTGAGCTCAGAAAACGTATCTGAGATAATCAAGAAGTTGGAAGGGGAGGGAAGAGTCGCTATACTCATAATTATGTTCCTGATGTACCTTACCCATGAAAATAGCCCATTTTACTTACTGCATGTTTTCATTTCAAAAGGAAATACCTTCTCTGTATGAAAAATCTATTTCAAAAAATTTTTATTTAATGTACAGAGTTTCAGAAAATACTTTCCTGAAGATTTATATAGCAAAAAATAATATTTGCTAAGTGAAGACATATAACATCAAATTGAAAAGAAACTGGCTTTGTTAGTTAATTAAGACTAGCCTTTTTTTTAAAAAAAAGATTTATTTATTTTTGCATACAAGCTGGGGTGCAGGCCAGAGGTGTGGGGAGGTGAAACGGTTCACCAGAGACAGAATGGGTAGCAGAACAGGCAGACAGATCGAAGTACACTGCTGAGGGGAGCAGCGGGGTGAGGCAGGAGAGGTCTGCTGCACCATGTGGGAAGCTCCCTGGCCAGGCATCAAACTCGCGTGGCAGCCTGACAGCTCCACTGCGCTGTGCCTAACCTGTTGCGCCACCAGGGAGTCCCAAGAGTAGCCTTTTCATAATGGGCAGATAAAATATTTGTAACCTCAAGAAATAAATTGTTCTTTGGTATAGTGCTAGCCTTCAATACATGTATGAAACAAGTAGAGCTGCATGTATTCTTTGTGATCATGATATTTTGCAGAAAATAGGAAAATGAAAACTCCATGCCTGCTTGTACCATCTCTGCTGATGGGTGTTATCTTGGTGTATTTTCTGTTTTTCTACATACTGTTGTCACTTTTTTGAGGCATAATTATGATATGGTTATATAGAATGTCTTTTGCTTTCTTTCACGTTACCATATTAATTTTTGTGTTACTTATTTAGTTTTCATAATTTTTAGTTGTTTCATCATCTTTCAGTGAAAAGATAGGTCATAGTTTATCTTACCATTCTCTTTCTGTGGCATAATTTTTTTTAAGCATAAATAAATCTGTGGCAAACTTGTTGGTACATATAACCTTTTGGATATTTTGAATTATTTGCTTAAGATATATTATAGGATATATTATGTGGTCAGAGTATTTCAGTGTTTGTCTCTTCATAGTGTGCTAATGTACTTTTTGGAAGTTATACTACTTTGTACCATCTTCTCAGCATTGTGTAGGACTACTTATTAGTTTTGCTTTATTCTTATCAGTATTAGGTATTATTATTGTTAGCAAGTCTGAGCATCTTTTTGTATGTATGCTGTGCTTCCTTTTATGTGCCTGTATTCTTAAGGTTACTTTGTTGTTCTGTTTTGCTTCTAGATGTTAGATGTTAAAAATGTGACCAATAACATTATAATGTGAAGCTATTATAAAACTGTTCCTGAAGGTTAAAAAAATCTGAGGTTTTCTAATATTTTATTTTTGATATGTTTTTTGGTTTTATGTAGGTGACTCATTTCAGGATACCCTGAAAGGGATATTTTATCTTCTTTTACTCTTTTTTTTGTTTGTTTCATTTCCTTGCTTTTTGTCTTTCTAATCCTTAAGCTTGAAATTAAATTTTATTTTCTGATTTTTAAAAAGGGAGATAAAGATTGAGAGAATTTATGACTGAGTTTATGAACTCAGAGGATAAATGTTGAGTAAGAAGATACCAAGATAAGAGGAGCTCAAAGCATGAACAAGTTAAATCGGGTCAAAAAAGGACAGCAAACTGGTGAAACATTTTAACCTCTGCAGCTAGTCTAGACAGCACATTTTAGGAGTCATCAGTGAGTGAGACAGAAGAGGAGAGGAGGTACTTAGATATTTGAAGGATGCTGCCTACAGCATTGAGACTGACGTGGAAGAGGTCAGCTCTCATGCCCCACGCCAAGTTTGTCAGATGCCTGCATCAGATACCATAGGGATTCTTTGTGTCCTTTTGGGACACTTGCAGTTATAATTTACTGAACTGTTAGTCACCATGGAGCCCATGTTCTTTGTTTTGTCTTGTTAAATCCTTACAGAAAGAAAAAGATGACAAGTGGAAAAGAGGGAGTGAGCCAGCTCCAGAGAAAAAAATGGAACCCATTGTTTTTGAAAAAGTTAAAATGGTAAGAGAGGAAGTATTTGCACTGTGTGGGTGACCTCCAGTGTATTTATGTGGAGGAGAGGGGTGGGAGGCCTCATGTCTGGCAGGGTGGAGGTGATAGCATATTGCATCATCACACCTGGGGTGAAAGGGCACCACATCCAGTATAGATTGCCTGCTGCCATTTCTGCTCCTTCCCCATTGTCGTGTTGCTGCCTAATCTGCTCTGTAACATGTTCCTTGGTGACCAGATGGGAACTTGAGAACTGCATCTGTTCCAAGAGGTACTTTCCGTGCCAGGATACCATGTGACACCTTCTTCGCAGATGCTACCTCCTTATTAGTCCTTCTCTTGTTAGACCTTCTGTACCTCACTTTCCTGTTGTAGCAAAGAACAGTTCAAGAGCCAGGCTATACTAGTCCATTTTCAACAATTCTTTCTTCTGTTCTTGCTCTGTTGTATTGAAGTAGACACTTTTCTTTTTCCACAGATGTGTTGTGACTGTAGTAGTAGATATTCTAGTTGTAAGAGTTTGGAATCTTAGGAGAGAGGACTGCCACTAAGTGCTCAAGGGAGAGTCTTCTATCATCATTCTGAATTATATTGCCTGCAGAACTCAGTCTTTAGTGATAACTGGCAGAGTGAGATCAGTAATCTTTAAAATGATCTCCCTTTTAGTATTAAGGATTTTTCTAACCACTGGGAGATTTGTTGACTCTCAGCTCTTGTACCATCAGATGCCTATCTTTATTCTTTACTTTTTCTGGGACCAGAACTGCTACTTCTGTTGAATCTGTGGTTGTATTGGTTTCAGAAAAATCTGTCTCTTCAGAAAGCCAGAGAAACACAGATGCTGTCTTTGTTACTCCCTTTAGCTTTGGCTTGTGCACTTATGCCTCCTGACTTGATTCTTTCACCTGGTACTTCCTGAGTTCTGTTTCTTAGGTGATTCTCTTTGAATAACAGCAACCACATCATAAGAATAAGTGGAGATGGGGAAAAGGGGGTTCAAAATACCTGCTTATTTCTTTCTATAACATATTTCACTTAGCCACAGAAAAAAGAAGATCCACAGCTACCTCGGAAAAGCTCCCCGAAATCCACAGCTCCTGTCATGGATTTGTTGGGCCTAGGTAAGAGTTAGACTTTTCCACTCCTCTCATCTTAGAAATTTTGATGAATTCTCTCTGACTCTGGGAAGATGGGAGTCTTCAGTTTGTGTCTTTGTCACCAAGGTGATTCTCCCATGTTCTTCAAATTGTTTTACGTCTGAACTTGTTCTAAGAAGTGTTTACTGTGAAACTTTTCAGAGTGGCAGTACAGTGTGGTGGTTAAGAATATGGCCTTTGGAACTGAAGAACCAAGACTGCCACTTATTCATGCTGTGACCTTGGCCAGCTTGCTTAACCTCTGAACATTACTTTCCTAATCTGTGCAATAGAAGAAGGCTTTACCTCACAGGTGTTGGAGGGAATGCCTCTAAAGCTCTTAGCCACTTGCCTGGCACATACGAAGCACTCAGTAAATGTTAGCAATTTTTACTAAACCAGCACCTGTGTGGCCCACCCATCTGCCCCCTCCACACCCTTTATTTCAGATGCAACCTGTTTCTGAGATGACCTATTGCCTTGTCATTTTCCTATAAAACCTTTGAAATCCTGAACTAGTGATTCTGCCCCTTTCAGAAGCAGAACCTGTTCTTTACCTTTTATAGTGTTGATGATTGTACTTTGTTTCAGATCATTTCTGCTGATTGTTATTGGCCACTTAAGCTTCTACTTTCTATATCTTTCATTTTTCTCTGAAAGTGAGTCCTCCATAGCTTTCCGCTCAGATAGCCAGAAGGAGGCCAGCTAGTCCCCTGCTGTGGTATTGCTGTAGCCTCCAGGCCTGGGTTTCTCCTGCCCTGTGCCTCATACTAGGGGCTGCCATCTTCTCCAGAGTCCATGTGGGAATGTGGGATGAAGTCTCTTTCGAGATGCCCATCCAAGCTAGACGGTTCCAGAAGTCTAGATTTCCAGGTCCATGATGGGACATATGGGCCTTCGTGTCTGCTTTTTGTCTAGAATAGAAAGAGGGCATGGGCTTAGTGATCAGTGTCACATTGTAACGTTGATCTCTCATTCTAGATGCTCCTGTGGCCTGCTCCATTACAAATAGTAAGACAAGCAATACCCTAGAGAAGGATTTAGATCTTTTGGCCTCTGTTCCATCCCCCTCTTCTTCAGTTTCTAGAAAGGTAAGTCTTATAGTCTTCTCAGGATTAGAGCTCATTCTGAAAACTTAAAACTGATAACTTCATCATGAACCAAGTCATGTTTCCTTGGACCGTTTTTTTAAAAATTCATTTTTCTTTTAACACCATGTCTTCTCTGTTTCAGCCTAAGGTTGTCTATCATCCAAAAGGTTAGGCCTTTCAAATGGCTTTTAGCACAGGTGTGGCACATTGTAACACTGATACTTTAGGTCAGCTCCTTAGCCTGAGTGACTGCCAGAGAATCTGTAGACTTGAAAGATGGAACTTTTAATGGGCCACTCATGGAATTCCTGCTATGTACCAGACAAGTGCTCGGTGGTTTTGTATATCATCTTGTATATTTCATTTATAATTTAAAAAATATTGGGCCCTCCCTGGTGGTGCAGGGGTTAAGTCTCAGCTCTATCAAGCTAACGGCAGCCACTGCAGCCTGAGTTCGATCCCTGGCCAGGGAGCTGACCCACATGGTGCAGCAGACCTCTCCTGTCTCATCTGCTGCTCCCCTCAGCAGTGTATTTCAGTAGATCCATCTGTTCTGCTCCCCACTCTGTCGCTGGTGAATCCTTTTACCCCCTGCACTTCTGTCCTACACCCCGGTTCTTGTATGTGTAAATAAATAAAATAATTCTTCAAAAAAAAAATAAAAAAAAACTGTAATCATTAAAAAAAATATTTACCACGATCCTGCAAAATGGATATTTTATAAATAAGGAAGCATTAGTCCAGAGAAGTGACTAGTTGTACAACCAGTAAATAGCTGGTGGTCCTTGGATTTGAACTCAGTCCTCTCTCCCTGCATCATTTGTCGGTTGTTTTGTCTTTTTTCACCAAATCACAAAGTATTTTGCAAAACTACAAAGATTTATACTAGAGCTTAATTATCAGGTGTTTTCATGTATTTGTACGCTTAAATATGTCAGAAAGCTATTAATTTGGGTCATGAATTCTTACTGCAAATGTTAGAAGCAACAGGAATATGGGGGAGGGAGCAGTCCTTACAGAGACCCCTGTAAGAACCATTCCAATTCTCTTCTCCCCTGCTCACTTTGCCCTAAGGTCGTAGGTTCCATGCCAACTGCAGGGAGTGCCGGCTCAGTTCCTGAAAACCTGAACCTATTTCCAGAGCCAGGAAGCAAATCAGAAGAAACAGGCAAGAAGCAGCTCTCTAAAGATTCCATTCTTTCGCTGTATGGATCCCAGACGCCTCAAATGCCTGCACAAGGTAGAGATTCATGGGGCTCCTGGCAATGTGACAGAGACATGAGGACTCTGTCTGGCATGTTGGAATTACTTGTGACAGGGGCAGTTGGTTGCTTTAGCGACCTGGACGTCATGCTCCAAATCAGCCTGAACGTGGCATTTCTTGTGACACCACAAAGTATAATACAGATAAGCAGTGTAACTCAGCTCTACTTCTGTGGGGTCTAGTGTCACACCTCTGTGAAGTCTACATCTGGGCCCTAAAAGAAAAGTGGGTGAGTGGCTCACTGGTAAGCAAATCTTACAGGGACTCTCTCTAGTCACTTTGCAGTGTGAAACGGCATTCTGAGTTGAGTAGTCTAAAGAAACTAGCTAGGAAGGACTAGCATGGGAGTTTGGGCTGACGTGTACGCGTTCCTCTTTAACAGGCCCATATGTTTGTTTTCTTGGCAGCAATGTTCATGGCTCCTGCTCAGATGGCATATCCCACAGCCTACCCCAGCTTCCCTGGTGTTACACCTCCTAACAGTATAATGGGGAGCATGATGCCCCCACCAGTGGGCATGGTAGCCCAGCCAGGAGCTTCTGGGATGGTCGCCCCCATGGCCATGCCTGCAGGCTACATGGGCGGCATGCAGGCATCAATGATGGGTGTGCCAAATGGAATGATGACCACCCAGCAGGCTGGCTACATGGCAGGCATGGCAGCTATGCCCCAAACGATGTACGGGGTTCAGCCAGCTCAGCAGCTGCAGTGGAACCTTACTCAGGTAAGCGGCCCCATTTTACTCAGACCAAGAGTTTTTGAGACTCCTTCAAGACTGTCTCACCTTATCTCTCCTTCCTTTGAAACCTTCCAGTGTAAATGAGGTGATGTCAGAAACATTCTTAGATTTCCTTTTTTTCTCCAGAAAGTCAAACTTTCTAAGGAGTTCTGGCTTCCTGTAGAATAGAAGTAACTACCTAAAATTGAAATCTTTCCACACATTTATCAAAGCAAAAATCACGGCAATGTACACAGATAAACAAGAAGTGCAAGTAAAAGCATCCATACCCCACAACTACTGTATCTGGTAGGCAGAATACTACAAACTTCAAACTGCACGGCAGTAGGCATATAAAACACTTATATCCAGCAGAGCCAGCATCACAGAAGAGACTCTGTGTAAGGAGGAGAGGGAGCAGGGGGCTGGAGGTACCATAAAATTGCCCTCTAGAGGGCCTCCCTGGTGGAGCAACGGGTTAAGTGCAGCACCTTGAAGCTATCCAGAGCCACTGCAGCAGGAGTTCGATCCCTGGCCAGGGAGATTCCCACATAGCACAGCAGACCTCTCCTGTCTCTCCCGCTGCTCCCCTCAGCAGGGTACTTCAGTTTATCTGCATCTGGTGAATCCTCTCACCACCCTCACACCTCTAGCCTACACCCCAGCTTGTATTCATAAATAAATCTTTTTTTTTTAAAATTGCCTTCTAGAAAGCAAAAACCTACCCTCAATTGGAGACATGTGAGAGGAATTTAGATATTCTCAGACTCAAAATAAGTCAAAAATAAGGGGCTTGAAATATGTAAGATTTTAGGTGGCCTTGGACAAGCCTTGTTTCAAATGGAGATGGAGATGACTTAGAAGGAGGAGGTGTTCTTTGGAGACCTAGTGGTGACGGGAAGGTGAGAAATGGAAAACAGAATCCGCAAAAATCAGATGTACCTTCCCCTTCCCCATAATAATTTCTAACAGCAGAGGGCACTCTTGAACTAAGAAATCAAGTCAGCCTTCCCAAACCTTAAAGCCTGTCCGTTATTGCTGATTCCGAAAAATAAGTCACTGAAAAATTAAACAGAAAGTGACAGATGACATTCATGAAAACTACTGGAAGAAGAAAGTAGAAAATACAGATATTTCAGGAAATGGAAATTTTCTCTCCCCAAATATTCATGAAGTAGAAGAAAATTTAACACAATCAACTACCTTGAATTAAATGTCCTTGAACAAATACTATTAAACAGCTTGACTCAGAAATTTAAAAACTTAGCATCAAAATGACAGCAAACTGAAAGTTGAGAAAATTTTACTGAACTTATGAAAGAAATTGAAAAAGACACATTTATCTTAGAAATGACTGAATTAGAGTTTGCCAGAGGCTCAATTGGAAAATGTATTTGGGAAGCAGGAAAGCATGAAACCACTGAGAGAATGAAAGCTAAATATGGGAAGCAGGAAAAAGAGTTGGAGAAAGTAATATAGAAGTTAGGCCCAAACATGCCTACTATGAATATATTTGGAGATTCTCAAAGGAGAAAAGAAAACTGGTAGAATTCTCATGTGAAATTGTGTGGGCCTTTTGCTATGTTGTGTAGCAGTTCTTTGTTAGCTTTTTCTGTTTCTTCTATGGAAGTTAGTTTTGGAAAATTGTATTTACCTGGATATGTCATTTAGGTTTTCAAATTGACACATCAAAAGTCATTCTAGGCAGTCTCATGAATTGTTTAAGTTTTTTGTTTTACTGTTTCTCGTTTGTGATTTCTTATTTTGTGTGCTTGTGTTCTCCTCCCTGCCCCCCCCCTTTTAAATGAACTTCATGGTTTGTTTATTCATTTAAAAAAACAACAACAGGATTTTGATTCATTCTATATTATTGTATTTTCTACTTGAATTTCTGGTTGACCTTTACTGTTTCCTTCCACGTGGTTTCTTTTGATTTGATTTGTTCTTTTTCTAGCTTCTATTGTTGTGATTTTAATTCACATATTTTTGCTCTTTCATTTTTTTTTTTTTTAACAAAGCGATGAGATACTATAAAACTCTGGGAACAGGTCAAAAAGTCATAGGGAGCAGCGTCTGGAGGCTTCCACTGGCTAAATGCGGGATAATTTGAACGTCAAAAAGAGTGACATTAATGGATTAGAACACACTGAAGGGAAAAGAAACCCATGAGACCATAGTGACATTTTCTTTTAAATGGGTTTGAGATACAGTGAGAAAGCCTTTTATCTAGAAGACTGACAACTAATAATTATAGAAAGAACAAAATATTCACACATTATCAAAGAAATATCTTTCAGATTACTTATTATAATTTAAAAACATGCCTACCACTTTAGCCAAGTGATCAAACATAAAATTAGCAACAATGGCATAAATTAATGTCATGTGCTTCCTGGTACTTTGTACCAAGAAGGACACACTTTTTACCAAAAATATTTAATCTGGATCCAATTATGAGAGAACATGAAATAAATCCAAACTGAAGGATTTTATGCAAAATCACTGACCTGTATTCTTAAAACAGTATCAGGAAAAAAAGTAAAAAATGGTAGGGGAATTGTTCTAAATTAAAGGGGACTGAAGAGATATGAAAATGAGATGTAATATATATTAGATAGATATGTATTAGAATATTGCTTTGTTAGATTTCTTGATTTAATATTAATTCTAGTGTTCTCTCTTAAGTGATAATCTGCCTTCTTAAAGGGCAAAATGTCATTATATCTACAACTTTCAATTTCATAAAAATTTTTAACTACATATATGTAAACTTGAAAAATTATATACCTTATATTAAAAATATATATATATATAAAAGTTTATATATCAGAGAGAAAATAAGGCAACTAACTGTTAACAATTGGTGAATTTAAGGAAGGAATATGTGGGCTTTGTTGTACTCTTAACTTTTCTGTATGCTTGAAATTTTCTTTAAAAAGTGGTGGAAGAAAAATAGACCTTTCTAAAGAAAAAAAAGGAACTTATATAGAAAATGTACTAGACTTGGGAAACTGAAATCCCTTTTTTTTTAATTACTTATGTTCACTGCCAGAGAGGCCAGTCTTTCCATTAATTCATAAAGTGGCCTAACCCCATCCAGGCCTAGTCCACTGACTCTTTTTCCCAGCAACTTCCCTTTTCATCCACTGAAGGGTTGGTGTTTTTATTGTTTTGTTTTGGTTTTGCCTGCTTTTGTTCTTTCTGAATAGTCCGGTTTCTTTTTCTTTCTTTTTCTCTCAGCTTGAGTGTGCACAAGCACTTTCACTGACACTGACAGTAATAACTGCTGGAGATAAGACAGCAGCAATGGCGTGGGCTTCACTTTATGCTCTCAGGGTTGGCTGTGTCGAGCTAACAATAGACCCCTTCTATTCAGGATGAAAGACTGGAAAGGATAAAGAGAATAACTTCTCATGCTGTTTTTAGATTGACTAGCTCCAGGATTCCTTCTTTCCCTCCCGGAGTATTAGTCTCTGTCAACATCTCCCTTCTGAAAAGTCCCTCATTTATGTGATCTGGTGTCCTTGAAATGATCTATTATGGTTCAGGGCAGTTTTATATCATAACAGTTTCCCTTTGTCTCATTCTCCACCCCCTCTGCAATCAGAAGGGCCCCTGCTCTTGCTTTTGCACTAGTTGGCTGCATGCCCACAGCCTGATCTGAAAGTCTCCTCTCTCCCTTTCAGATGACCCAGCAGATGGCTGGGATGAACTTCTGTGGAGCCAATGGCATGCTGAGCTATGGACAGTCGATGAATGGCGGAAATGGACAGGCAGCAAATCAGACTCTCAGCCCTCAGATGTGGAAATAAAAGCTGTATGGCTACCTGTATGGCTACCACTCTCCTCGCCACCCCCATCCCTTATCTTCTTTCCCCAAGTTCCCCCACCCCACCCTCTTTCCCTACCTCTCTCTGTTTGGTTTAGAAGTTGCTCAGTCTGTCATTTGGAGTCTGGCATTCTGCCCAGCCCAGCCACTTCCCAAACACACAGACCTCTCTGTTGCTTTATGTTGTACATGTCCCCCAGCCATGCTGACTTCCTCTGTAGCCTCAGCCCAGTCCTCTCCTGGCACCAGCACCTTTAGAATTGTTAGCAGAAGGCACTTAAACTGGGAGAAATTTGCACACCTTTGAATACCTTTCCTGCAAGGTTAAACCTCCTCTCAGGCTCTCAGGAAGGTCTGTGGATGTTGTGTTTTAGGCAAAGGGAGGGTTTGGAAGTCCTTCAGTATGTGTTAATGAGCTATTTCTGTGTGTCTAAGTTTTGGTTGTAAAGGGGGAGGCATCATGCTTCCCATGATTTATGAGGATGAAGAAAGTGCTGAAATCAAATTAAATACTCCCTGGGTCTTAGCCCTGGGATGAGGGAAGCCCCCTCCGATGAGGATGAGCAAAAATATTACTCTACTTTGTCCTGAATTGCTTTCTGGATCTGAGGCTTCAGGACTTAGTGCTTCAGCCAGCCTTTATTAGCACCAAAGACTTTATGAAGGTCACACAAAAACACGCACCCCTTTCCACCTCCATCTTGCCTTCAGTCAGATCTGGCTCCTTGGCTAGAGAACCTGCCCCTCCAGTGGGAATGCAGAGCTTCATGTGTGTACTGCATGTGTGTGTGTGTGTATGTGTAGATCCCACCTCCCACTCTCTCCCCATCTGCTCTGAGGATTTTTTGTTGTGTTTTGTTTTGTTTTAGTTTAGGTTTACAACAGAGAGGAGTTAATTTAACAGCCTAAAACTGTTGTTACAGTTTAAAAAAGAAAAACAACTGCAATCTCACCGATAGCGCCCTTCCCCCTCTCCCCTCCCCCAGTCTGCCAATCACTCCTTCAGCCTGTGTGTCACAGGCTGCTCTGTTTTCCCACCTCTCCCAGGTGTACGAGGAGGCAGAGAGCCTGGGCAGCTTTCCTCTCAGTCGTTGTTAACCCCACTTGGAAATTAAAACAAGAACTTTGCTTAAAAGATTTCATTTGTGGGAACCACAATTCCTGGTTGCCTTTCTCCTGTGTATGTGTAAATCCTTAATAAATATTGCAGGGAAGGACTGTTTGCTTGACTGTTACTGGGTATCACTCTTGCAAGAAGGTGAGCTGCATCCAGATTTTCTGCTTTCCTGGGGGAAGTTCTTTAACTTTCTGTATTTAAAGAAAAAAAATGACCATATGGGTTGACCCAAGGGCCAGGCCCAGCTTGGGCAGTTAGAAAGAGGGTCTTTCTCCCTTGGTGTATAGAGCTGTGAGTTGAGAGAACCATGGAGATCTGCACTGCTAGAGACACAGAACACTGGAACTAGAAGCACCCCCCAATCCCCATGCGCCCTCCCCCCCAACTGTCCTTCCTTCCGGTGCACCTTTTAAATACTTCCAGATGGAAGTGAGTCTATAGCACATTGACTAAGAACGTGAACTCTGGATCAGGCTGCCAATACGCACTTCCCTTCTCACTTTGTGATCTCAGCAAACTACTGAACCCCATTCCCAGTGTAAAATACAGGCAATGGTACTTCAAGTAGAATGAAGCAATTCCAGTAGTGCATTTAGCACAGTATTAGGGCACTTAATTCTTGGGATATTTGAAGAGTAACCTTTAACAGTGGTCTGCCTGCAGTTTTTGGTAATTAGAATGGATACAAAAATCTTTGGAGATAATTAGGATAGGGTCCCAGATAAATCCAGTTTAGTAAACTACTTCATCTGTATAGAGAAAATTTCTCCAGTTTTGGAGACAGATCTCAAGATAGGAATACAGCCCTTCATTCTTTCGCTAGAACTGTTGAGTAATGGGGGAGCCAGATATCCTTGAGGAAGGAGCTTATAAATACCTCATATGTGCATATTGTCAGCTTGTCAAGAGATGGAACATATGAGGACAGGTGGAGTTTTGACCTAAGTCAGCCTAACCACAGACCCAGGGAACTTTAAATCCCTTCTGGAGTAGTTCGTCAAGTTGAGTGTCTAGATGGAAAAGATGTGTTTAGTAAATGATAGAATTCCCATATCATCTTGCTGACCTTTGAAATAAGAACTGTTAAAAAAAAAAAAGAGAGAGGGCTGTCTGGTGGTGCAGGGGTTAAAGTCTCAGTGCTATCAAGCTCTGTGGCATGAGTTCGATCCCTGGCCAGGGAGCTGACCCACATGGTGTAGCAGACCTCTCCTGCCTCACCCGCTGCTCCCCTCAGCAGAGTATTTCGGTCAGTCTACCTGTTCTGCCCCCCAACTCTGTCTCTGGTGAATCCTTTCAACTCTCTGCACCTCTGGGCTACACCCCAGTTCTTGTAGGCATAAAGAAACAAAAATAAATCTTTAAAAAGAAAAAAA
Organism: Scalopus aquaticus; assembly: GCA_004024925.1. Lineage (NCBI taxonomy): Eukaryota > Metazoa > Chordata > Mammalia > Eulipotyphla > Talpidae > Scalopus > Scalopus aquaticus. The sequence continues at coordinate 80,166 of PVIJ01002882.1, read as the reverse complement.
ATGGAGAAAAGGAAGCTCCTGGGGCCCTTCCAAAATACTAAATCAGTAGCACTGCTACCTCTCTGGGTTAGTCTTAAATTAGTGACTTAACAGATGCAGCAGAGATGATTCCATCACATGTCCATTTAACTTGTTAATCTGGCTGGTGCAGAAGATGGATAGTTTGGGAGAATGACATTATCATTAACTTCATCAGGTGTGATACCCATTGCAGCTGCTATCAGATGTTTCCTTACTGAACGAAATCAGGGTAATATACTTCTATTAGCATGATCATTTGGGAGAAGAGGATCTGTCCTCAAAATGCCAGCAGTTTTCTGCTACCTATGGAACAGGTATGAGTTTATCATCCCACCTTGCAAATATGCCAGCTCTTAGATCTAGGCCATAATTTAGTCTGTATCAGCATTGACTGGCACTCTGGTGGATTGCATTTTACAAAGGTGACCACGCTGTGTATATCCCATCTCACAAGCTCATAATGTGACATCAGCATCTTCCATTAGAAAGTCGGGGGTCCTATTTTCTCTCCCCATGTAGGTGGTAGATCTTTATAACTGCCTTGACCAACAAAATGCAGCAGGTGTGACACTGTAACTTCTGAGGCTAGGTTATAAACAGACAATATGGCTTATTCATGGTTCTTTCTCTCTCTTAGCACTCTTGCTCTTCAAGGAATCCCAGGCCATATGGAGAGGTTGTGTGGGTTTTCTGGCCCACAGCCCTCGCCCACATGATAATGAATAAACCTTCAGGTGATTCCAGCTATTTGCCTTTGAGTCTTCCAGTTAGACCCCCAACATCATGGAGCAAAGAAAAATTGCCCTGTGCCCTATGTCTGAACTCCTGGAGCATGGAAAGAGGTAATACATGATTATTGTTGCTTGGGACAGGAAATAGTAGGTCATCTATAATATAACCCAATCTATAAGATTGAAGTTCTGCCACATCAGTGAATTTTTTGAGGCATATCAGGTTAACACTTTTAAAGTGAAGGAAAAGTTGCTGAACTTTCTATACCATCTGTTAAAAAAATATATAGTACTTGAGTTTCTTTAGATTTATGAAACACATTCTTTAATTGGGTGTTTTGACCCAGCCAATTTTGGGGGTGACCTAAAAAGTTGCTTTTTTTCAAGTGGAGCCCAGAAAAACGAGTGTCTTATTGTTCGGGTTACAGGCAGCTCTGCCCTCAGCCCTTATAATTCATTAGCTCAGTAGCAGTCAGCACACTGAAAGGAGACTCTTAAAAGCGTCAATTAAAGAATCACAAATGAGGCAGCTGTGGTGTTCAAACCTATGCCCTCTTTGACAAGAAACTATTTCCCCTGCTCCATGGCCCTAGTGGGGATTGAATCCCAGATCATGAGACCCCAGGTGCCATGGGACCAGAGCCGTTCATCATAGACTGGGTAGTGATCAGTTGAGGTTGTGTTATTAGGGAACCCTCAACATCAGTATCCTTAAGTCTTTTCTGCTTAGACTGATTGGAGTCATTGGAGAAGATCTTTCACATTTGCTATCCAGGGAGTATAGACCTGGATGGCAGCATTCTGGGAAGAAGGTTGGGATTCTCAAGCTCAGTGTGTAAATTTTTATATATCCTCGCCCCTTTCCTCCTCCATTTTCAAGGTAGTACTTGTTCTCAGTTGTGCCTGGTGTCACTGAGACCGTTCAGAGCCCTCTTTATCCTCTCCTGTCCCTTTCCTTGTCTCCTGCTGAGCGGTGAGAGGAAGGTTACTTGACTGTAGACTAAGTATAGAGTTGCTGGGAATCTAACTGCTTCTTCAAGAGATTTGCAACCAATATTCTATTTTCAGAATTGCCTTCACTCCCCATTTCCACCGCTACCCCAGGCAACCAATTTCTTTGCTTTGTGGGATTTTTGCAATGTAAATTGGGTCTTCTTGGCTTTCCCCACAGCTCTCTTAGGATTCAGCCTCTTTCAGAACCCATAATACTGTCACCACTCACCCATCTGTTTCCCAGTTTCAAAAATTTTGTCTCTTTCCTCCTCTTCATTCAATTTGTTTTTCATTCAATTTGGTTTTAAATCCCCTTTACTTAACAGTCTTGATGGACTTTTGTGAGGGAATGGAGCTAAGTACACATGTCCATCTACTCTCTTTAACTAGAATTTAAGACCACCAGACAAGGACTGGGAAGACAGAATGACCAGGGGATGAGACCCTTCCTTTGTCAAGGGGTATAGTCTTCCCAGGGAATGGAGCTGTAGTTTGAGAGCCTCAAAGAAAAGGGGACCTATAGGGACAAAGGTTGTGACTACTGTGTTGGTATAGCCCCATGTTGGCAAGTACTTCCTCTTTAAGAGTTCAAGTTAATTACAATCCTAATTCAAATCTCCTTGGCTCTCCCATAAAATTGCCATAAAATTTTCTGGGATCTTAAGGAAGTCAAGATGAAGATGACTTTGTCCTGTTCCTTTCTGCCCCAGGATGGGGGAGCATTCGCTTTGAGTAACCACCCCTAGTGAAAACCAGTAGCTGCAAATATCCCCAAGATCCCAGAGAATGGTTCCAGAGTGGACAAGAGAAGAGAACATCCTGGTTAAGGTGGTTCCTTTGAAGAGAAAGGACACCAGCAAGGTTCTGGATTATTTCAGTGGCAAATGATTTACAAACTGAATAGATTCACTGAAAGCAGATCAAAACTAGGGGTAACTGTGACTTTGAAAGATAGTTTTGTGACATTTATCTTTTCAACTGTTTAGTTGAAGTATATCCTACATGTAGGAAAGTAAACAAATTGTAAACGTAAATGTATTCATCAGTTGTCAAAGTATTTTAAGTGTGTATTTGAAGAAATACAACTGGTTCATGAAGTATGAGATTTCAAGGATATATCGCTTGGGATGAGGGCAGGGCAGGCTGGCAAGGTGTGATAACTCACCTTGACCAGGACTGCTCGACTTACAGGATCGTTGTTCAGAGATTCAGTGACTGTAACTTGGGTTCTCTCAGAAGCAGATCCCCAGACAAGGATTGGAGTGCAAGTTTGTTGGGGAATTACCAGGAGGGAGTAGAGGAATGAAACAGGGAAAGAAAGCCAGTATATGGCACACTATTAAACTAGTTACCGCCTGAACAGACAGCTGAATCTCACTGAAACTCTGGGAAACTGCAAAACAAAGACCTCTGTTTTACCTCAGAATTACACCACATAGCAGTGAACAGGCTGAGCATTCTCAGACCAACTGGGGAGAGTCATTGGTTGCGGGCTAGTGGTGGTGGTGGGAGGTGGCCAGTGTTAAAGCTCTACATTTGAGGTAACCAGCTTTAGGCACAGAGATGCACACTCTGGCAGCCAGCATCCACAGCAGCACACTGGACGATCTAAAGGAAATGCCCAGGACACAAAAGCATCTGCCACAGGTAACTAAACTATCCCTCATAAATATTTGACGCCATGGATAAAAAAAATGATTCTGGCAGATTCCTCCTACATTGTTTTCAGTATTCCCTTGGAAGTTCACAGTCATTTGTTATGGAAAATACGTCGAATTATGAATTGGACTTGGGCCTGACTCTTGTCATTATCGACAGTTAATTTCCTTTTAACCCTTTCATAAACCACTGGTGAAAATGGTATGTCTAAATGATAAGACTGAAAATTGTAATGGCTATGTGAATGGTAGTGATTTGAATAAAATTTACTGATTCTGCAAAGGGGAAGCCTGGGCATGAAGATTTAAGGCAAACACATAACGAAGCTGTTAAGATTGTCAGTCATATAAGAGCAGGTCACTAAATTCTTTTTCTCAGTTTCATGAAATGATGAGCATTGATTTCATATAGCTTCTGTTTTGTTGAGAAGCTCATTGGCTTTACTGCAGAAGAATCCCCATTTGTCTCTTCAAGATGCTAAAGTAATTTCATCTTTCTGGATTGCATATACTTTGTGGGAGCATGTGCCTAACTGGAACTGGCTCAAATTAAATTTATCATTTGAGCAATCTAAATTTAGTCCTAGAGCAAGGCAAGGTTTAAATCAGTTTTCCACTTGAGAGATCAAGTACATTGAATTACACTGTTGTATAACTGAAATTGTGGGGTATACCTCTTTGAAATGGTGGGTTGGATCTGATGTGGCTATTAACTCATCTGAACTACTTCCTAAGACTATTTTGAAGATTATGAAGAAATACTTGAAAGTGTTTTTGCAGGGGTTTTCCAAAACTGATGGCAGAGATGAATAAAAAGGAGCCCTTTCCCTGGTATCTTGTAGACATAACCAAGTAATTTGACACATTTTGAAGAAAAGATTCTAGACATTAAATTAGATGTCCTCTTGAAATAATAGTTTATTTAAAATTTTTTTCATAATTTTGGTTGGTTTCTAGAAAAGAGACTGCAGTTAAATGACTTGCCCTTATACACTGTGCATGAATGTGAACTAGTATTTCCATCTATTTTCATCACATCTCATACTGCTTTCTGTACCTTTTTTTTTAAAGATTTTTTATTTATGCATACAAGCTGGGTGTAGGCCAGAGGTGTGGGGAGTGAGAGGAATCACTAGAGACAGAATGGGGAGCAGAACAGGCAGATGTACTGAAATACACTGCTGAAGGGAGCAGCGGGTGAGACAGGAGAGGTCTGCTGGGCCATGTGGGAAGCTCCCTGGCTAGGGATCGAACTCATGTTGCAGTGGCTGCAGATAGCTTCATAGTGCTGTGACTTCACCCATTGTGCCACCAAGGAGGCTCTGTTTCTGTACCTTTTTATGAACATATTTTTTTCACACAATGCCAGATCACTTTGTAACTCTCAAAACATTTAAAATAGTAATTAAACTCAACACATCCAGTACCAACAATGTACACACACCAGGCACAATTGAAAACGTTCTATGGCAATGATATCTCAACTATGATTTTAGGTCAGTTTTGGCCATGTAAAAGGGATGGGGAGATTAAAAATTAGTTTAATAGGAAAATGGGCAAAAGATATGACTGGACAAAGCAGAGAAAGAGGCCTCCCTGGTGGCACAGCGGTTGAGCTGTTGGCAGCGCGTGATGCGAGTTCGACGCCCAGCCAGGGAGGATCCCATATGGTGCGACAGACCTCTCCTGCCTTGCCCACTGCTCCCCTCAGCAGTGTATTTCTGATCTGCCTGTTCTGCTCCCCACTCTATCTCTGGTGAACCCTCTAGCCGCCCCACGCCTCTGGCCTATACCCCAGCTTGTATGTAAAAATAAATATTAAAAAAAAAAAGTAGAGAAAGCCAAATAGTCAATGAACATATGAAAAGATAGCCAAATATAAAAATTAAAAGTAATGATACCACTTTACATGCAAATTGGGCAAAAGAATAAAAGAAACCATAATAGCTATTACAAGTGGGACTGCAGTGAGAGAATATTCTCACATATTGCTGATAGAATTGTGTATCAGTCTTTTTGAAAAGCAATCTGGAAATATCTTTAAAATATATACATACTTCAACATAAAAATTTGGAAGTGTGTGGGAGGGGCACATTTAGTTTATAACACCTAGCAACCACTATAGTTTAATTTTATTTTCTAAATTGGAATGATGTACTCCTGTTGAGAAGATAAAACTCAGCAATAAAATTACAGTAAAACAATTTTTGCAGAAAATGTATTAAAATGCATAGAAGACAAAAAATGGTGTGTGTGTGTGTGTGTGTGTGTGTGTGTGTGTATTTAGGTCTGTGCACCAAATGTTAGCAATGGTTATTTCTGCTGGGTGAGGTTATGTAACAGGGTGATTCCCCAGGGAAAGGGGAGGTTCCAGGTTTCCTGCCCCACCCAAGGAAGGATGGAGCTGAGCAGCAGGGAGAAGCTGAAGAGGAAACTGGGAAGAGAGAAGCAGAGCAGGAAGAGAGAAGGACTGCAAGGAGACCCAGAGGAGACACATGGAACAGAAGGACATGTGATGAAGCTGTGCTTGCTTCTGGGTCTTGGACTTGTGCCAGGGACCTAGGGGATTTGGAATGGGACTATTGAAACAGATGTGGGTAAGAGACACATGGGGAGATTAATAACCACAGCCTTTATTTTGATTTTGTTTTTTTCCTTCCAGACTTGTCTGGCCCCTTCTGCCCCTTTCCTATGAGTCCCCACCAGAAGGTGCCTTAGACTTGTGGCAGGCTTTTAGGCCTCAGTGACCCTGCTTTGGGCCAATTCTGTTTGGCTGGGCATTTACCCACGGAGGGATGGGTAACTTTGGATGCTTGATTTGGAGACTATTTTAGCTAGTCTTTCCCTTTCGTCTTTATTGCACCTACTTTATACTAAAGTCCCTTTCCATTAAAGGGTTTACATACTAGAGTATGTTTTGTCTTGATGCTGCAGAAGGCAGAACCTATTTAGAGTGGACAGGTTTGGGGGGTTTTAGGGTGCCCCTCACCCCTGCTCCATAACTTACAGGTAACGTTTTGTTTCGTTTTGTGTGTTTTCTGGCTTTTCAGAAATATAAGGAAATAAATTAGCATAAGGATTTTATTGAATTTAGAACAATAAAACTACACTGGATTCCATTCCTTGTCCACTCTTTTCCCACCCACTTATTATTAAGGAAAAGTGGTATAATTCTTTTATAACATCATTGGTTCAGCAAATTAGTGATATAGATGTTTCTCTTTTGTCGAGGGTTCAAATATCCCTACTGACACATTCTCGTGTCTACTCTCCACAGAGAACTAACTGTTCTGTGGTCAGTGAAGGGGGAGGTGGAGTTCAAGACCCAGGCTCCATCTCCCGCAGCACCAGCGATGGGCCGCCTCATCCTGGTTGGGATCTGGGTGGGACAGCGCCGGCTGAGAGGGTCCCGCGCGGCGGGAGCATCTCGGAGAACCGGAGAGCGCCAATGCTGCCCCGGAGGACGCCGGGAACCAGGCTCCTAGGCCGCTGCGGCGCAGGCGCACCGCCCGGGGTCCGCGCATCTCCGCGTTGCGTTGCGTGGGGCGGCGGCGGCGGGAGGGCGAAGGCGAGCTGTCAGATCGGGAAAGAGGGGTGAGCAGCACTCTCTCGGGTCTGGGGGGCGGGACACTTGAGGAAGCGCCCGCCGTGTGGGCGGCCACTCAGGCGCAGGGGTCGGCGCCCCAGAGTCGGGCCCAGACAAAGACAGCGGGGCAGGGCCAGCGGGTCCTACGCAGGAGTGGTAACCGCTCCATGTAGTGGGGGAGGACGGGCATGGAGCGTGTGCGTGATTTGCCACAGCCCATCAGTGATTCAAAACCCAGATCCTTTTTGATCCCAAGTCTCAGACTCTGAGGAAAAAGACGGCCTAAAACAAAGAATTGGGGTTTACTCGACCCTTTATGCTTCATGACACCCCACAGAGCATTTTGGACCATGTGGGTGGTATATATCCAAAATCTCGTGTAACTTATCTTTTGTAAAAAAAAAAAAAATTCTAAAATTCAGGTATTAGAATTCTAGATTCTTTTGCTGACTCTGTTTCCTGACTGCATTGCCAGGGACCCGAGGTCACTGCTGAGATTAAGCACCTGGACCCCCGCTGCCTGCTGAGGTGACAGACAGCTCCAGGTGGGAGGTGTCCTTGAGACCCTCGCAGGAGAAGGCCCGGACTCCCGACCTGGTACCATGTGCGCGCCGGTTTCCTGAGCGCAGAGGACACTGAGAAACAGCAGTTGGTAACTAGAGGCGATCCTTACAACACCGAAGCCTCCGGGCAGAGGTTCTGGCAGTTTCCTCATCAAAGTGGACAAGACCAGCCAGGACTCAGCCTGGGCTGAGGCCAGACAGCCCCTGAGAACAGAGAGCTGGAGCCGTCATGCTGCAGCGGCTCCTCATCACCCTGCCCGCCCAGGCTGAGGCCGGCACCTGGGTGAAGTTGCACCATCCGAACAAGGCCAAGGAGGGGGCGCCTCTGTGGGAGGATGTGACTAAGTTGTTTGAAGGAAAAGGTGAGAATACACATCGTTGGGAGGGAGGAAAAGTGTCATTCTCTGTTGCCAGAAGAAAGGCAGCTGTTGGGGAGACAATAAAAGGTCCTTGGAGTTCTTGATTATGGTTCCTGCCTGGGCTTCTCCTGAGTGCTAGTGGTGGCCACCTCAACCTAAAACCAGTAGTTTATTGTTAGCACTGTCTGTTATTTCTTTTCATCTTCCCAGTGGGGGTGTGGGGCAGGGAGGACTTGCCTGGTTTTCTGAGGAAATGTGAGTGAAATAAGAGACCTGTCTCGGTTCTTGGTGTCTAAATCAGAGGTAGAAGGCAGCAGAGAAAGTACCGGGGTGAGCCTGGAGTGTCTTGTGTTAGAAAGCACTGCCAAACTCAAGCTCAAAGACTAGTGGCATGTCTGAGAAGGATGCTACAGCTAGATTCCAGGGGCTTCCACTGTACAGATGGGGGACAGTCTGGGTCGGATTGATTGTAACACCTGTAATAAACAAAATTCCACAAGTTCATGATGAACTTAAAATAGGGAGAATAGGTGAGAAAAACTCACCAGCACTGGAAGTGATTAATCCACTGACTTCTTACTTTGAAAACAGATTATTAGGGAATGAATGATGCATTTACTTTCTTTTTCGATCATTTCCAGTTTAAGGAAAGTTCTTTGCAGAAAATACCTACTAAAAAGTGAGACTATTTTACTGTACTTGAAATAATAGAAAGGTTGATGGGGAACTGTACATTCCTATGGCATCAAAGTATTGACCCCACAGATTACTTGCTAAATGCCAACAAGGAAAGAATAGACTTTTACAGTGGTGAGATCTGGTGGTCACTATCTTAACCTAGTGTCCCAGTGAAGGGCTAGCTTGCCATTTTGTGTCTTCTGGATAACATCATATAAAGCACATGGTATCATATTTGAAATATTCCTGCCAAAAATGCTTAACATGGATTTCTAGTTTACAGAAAATACGGGGAGTGAAGAAATCAGATAAACCCCACTGTGAGGATATAGTTCAATTGCTATGATCTCTTTGAAAGTCAATGTCATAAAAAAAAGAGAAGTACTATTCTAGAGTAAGAGAGACAAGAGATAACCATTCTGAATGTGTGGACCTTGATTGGCTCCTGGTTTGGTAAAAATCCAGAATAAAAGTTTGGGAACAGTTAAGGAAATGTGAATATGGACTGAATATTTAGATGGCTCTATGTAATCATTATCAGCTTTCTTAGTTGTGATAAATGGTATTGTGGTTATGCAAGAGAAGATTTTTTTTTAAAGTATTTAAGGATAAAGTCTGATGTTTGCACTTTGTGGTTCAGAAAAATATGCTTAGAAGCAAATAGGGTAAATATTGATCATTGTAGGTGTTGGACATATGGGTGTTCAATATTCATGATAAAAAGTTGGGAAAAATATGAGGATAATAATTTGTGTCCCTTAAATTCTAGTTCATATTTTCAGTACCTCAGATTCAGCTAGTGTTTCTTGATTTTCAGCAACCTGGCTGGATGTTATGATTAACATTTTAACAGGTAGGAAAAAATGAACAAGATAGTTTCTACCTTTATACTAATGCTTAGTGGAGGGAGATAATTATACAAATAAATATAATAGGAGGCAGCCAGAGGTGGATACTAAAGGAGATATTATAACTAAGCTTTTGAGTATAGAGGGGACAGGAAGCGTTCTTCTCATGTCTGAGTCTACTTCTCTTGAACTGGTCCTGAAGGGTACCTCAGTTTTTCAACAAGTAGGACTTGGAAAAAGTACTAAGGTGGGTGCTATCCAGGTATGCTCAAACAATGGTGGATAGAATTATGTGGGTGTTTGTGTCTAGCGGGTGAAGGATCTGTTTATAGAGGAGATAATGGTTGGGGAAGCAACTTGAAATCCATGATGAAATGCTTGGAGTTTTCTTTTTTATAAGTGGGAAACATTTAAGGTTCTTGAACAAAGGAGTGACCTGGTAAATGTGGGCTTTTGGGCTGACACTGACCACATTCAGCCCAAAACAGCTCACTACGTGTCCTGGCTAAGGACACTGTTCTTAAGTTGCCCTAAATGTTCTTCTTTGTGAATGTACTAGGGGAGGAGCCGTGTTCAGTGGGTCTGCAGGCGGTTTTTCTACTTGGGGCATTTGAGGAGATACAAACCCCCATAGCTCTTTTTCTTCCCCAGCTCTGCTATCTCAGGATGCTCGTGAGACCCGGGGAGAAAGTTTAGAGGATAAAGTGGCCTCTGGACCCCTGGCAGTGGAATCCCAGGTAGGTTGGAGTTTTCTGTTACTTTCTTGAAATTACTTCTTAGATTTTAAGAAACTTGGATCTGTGACTTGACTTACTGAATTGTATTTTCTTAACCTTTTTGAAAACAGGCCTCATTGATTGCTTTTCAAAGGTAATTTCCTCAGCAGTAGCCTCCTTTCTCAGTAACCTTCTTATTTCTAGCAATCCTCTAGCCATTTATACAGCAAGTTTAAAAATTGTGTTGGGGGTATGTGTGTGCTGAGAAAGCATGTAATGCAGTTTCTGCATAAACTCACAGATGTCATCTGGGGAAAGACAAACACTGTAAAACATTTTATGGGCCCAGCATGCTTCCACTGAACAACTCTGCTATCTGTAAAACATTTTAAACAACTTCAAAATGAGCAGAAGCAGGCTCTTTTATTTTTGGAGATGTATACACACTTCATTAATGACCTTTATGAGAGGGGTTTTGGTGATGCTTGGAGCAAAACTATAGCTGGAAAGAGAAATGAGAAGTGACTGGCTGGCCATGAGGGGTGCAAACTAAATTAACTGAACAGAAAAGGAAGGAAAACTTTCATGAGCAGCTTAACAGTACTTGTGTATCTTAAATGAGCTGATCAGAAAGCCAATGGCTCTGGCAACTGGTATAGCTGTATGCTCCCCAATCCCAGAAGCACAGAGAAACTCAAGATTACAGAGTGATCAGGGCAAACCAATAGAAAACAGGAGAGTTTTAAAGTGAAGTGATAACTAGCTTCCAAAATCACATGGTACAAGGTTTAATCCCATGTTTTCAAACCTTCCTCAAATTTATTTTTCTCAGCAGTTAAATGTGTATACTATTGTCAGCCTGATGGGCATGGAATACACTCCAGAACTACTCCAGTACATAACAATCATTGAAATAGCTTCCATACTTAAGGAATTTGTTATTATCTTAGGCTTCTGGGTTCTCTTTGTATGTGGGAATACTTTTTAAAATAACTATCAGATGGTTATTTAATTTGTGTAGGTCATATGCAACAGCTTTTGTACTTAGCAACACAGTGTCTGCTTCCAACAAGGGATAGTCTTTACAAGGCAGAATTCCTACTCTTGCTGAAACATCCTGTTTCCTCACACTTTTCTCACTAGCAGAAATACCCAGCTAAGCATAGTTTGCCCATGCTGAAATGTTCTCATTTTAACTAATTCTTTCAGCCCAACAAAGGTGTCTCTTCATTTATTGCCTTAGCCCCTTTTCAACTCTTGTCTTTCTCATATACCCCTGGTCTTTATTATCCTTAATCTAAATTACTACACACTGTTCTGTGACCTCTTTAATATTTCATGAGTATTTTGCCTTCAGCCAAATTGTAAGTCGTCAGAGCTAACTTACATGCTCTCTGCATTGCTTTGTAACTTCTAATAGAGAATCAGCTGAACAGTTTCTAAGAGAGTGTTCAGGAAAACTTGACTGGAATTTCTTTTCACTTGACAAGGTCAGAACAACTTCCCGAACACTGACTGAAAAGGAGCATATTTGATGTTCTAGGAATTGTTGACCTTCAAGGACATATCTGTGGACTTCACCCAAGAGGAGTGGGGGCAACTAGCCCCTGCCCACCGGAATCTGTATCGGGAGGTGATGCTGGAGAACTACGGGAACCTGGTGTCAGTGGGTAAGGATGGGTTCTGGAACTGCCTGTTGAAGGGAGCTCTACATCAAGTGCTTAGGCTTTGGGTTCTGGGTAGGAGGTCCCGTTTGAACACCACGTGACAATTGCTGTAGTCTTCTGGCCTGGTCTTTCTGTTATGCCCTTTAGAAGGCCTGAATACCAGTAAACTATCTTTAAATCGTGGGTTGGTTCTTTGACCTTAACACATGCAGTCTTTTCTTCTCCATAAGCAGGATACCAGTTTTCCAAACCTGGTGTGATTTCACAGTTGGAAAAAGGAGAAGAACCATGGCTGACTGAAAATGCTATTTCAGGAGGTCCAAGTTCAGGTAAGAGCAAGAGAGGAGGGGGTCTTTGTTGTGTTTTTCACTTTAAGTCTCTCCAGGATGTGGGGAAGGCTAAAGCCATCAGATGGGACCCACAAGAGGCCTGACTACTTCCCTGTCACCCCTGTCCTGCTCTAACATTAGTTTCTTTGGTATCAGAGGAAAAGATACCTACCTCATCAAGGTTAGCTTTCGCTGTTTCTCCTGTACTGATTTCCCTGTTTTCTTGCTTTCTCCAGCATTCTAAACCTTACCTTCTCCTATACATTCAGATACACATGGGTTTCTTCCTTAAATAGCACCCTTCTTGTGTCCTTTTATCATATATTTTACTTTCTCTTAGGATTCCATTTAAATTTTTTCCTAAATCATATTCTGTCTTAGCTTCACTTCTGATTCTCTTTTTTTAACCAGTGTGATTTAAAACTTATTTTTTTGGGGGGGGGGATAATTTATGAATCTTTGAGAAATCACCAGAATTCTTTCTTACCATATCCAGTGACTTTTAACAGTCATTTTCAATTTCTAAGAAAGGTAAAAATGACAGCTATTTACCAAGCTGGTATCTGTGGGTCCTGTGGCTATATTTGCCTCATCTTAAAAATGAACAAAAGAAAGCCCATAGGTTAAGAAACTTGTGTAGGGTCACTTAGCTACTAGTCGGTAGAGTCAGTATTGAATTCTGATTATTCTGATGGCAGAATTTGTGTTCTTACAGTGTTATTGTGTACAATATTGGCTTATTAGATTTTGTTCCCTTCTTGATACTCTTTCCTCCTCCAGCTAGTTTAGAATTTTTGTCTCCTCTATCTCATTTCTTTTTCATTGCTTCTCAACAATATCCCCTTAATGCAAATATATCATTTCCCCCTTTGTTAGGACATGCTAAACAACTGTAGCAAATAGACGCCAGAATTTGACTCAAACAAAATGGAAACTTCTTGCTCATATACTTGCCTGGAGGAATTGTTTGGTCCAGAGGACAGTTCTTTTCTATTTGCAACTCAGGGACTGAGATTCCCTCCACATGGTGGTCTCACCACTCTCTAGGGCCTCCATTGTCTAAATTCAGCCAGAAGTAGAAAAAAGCACAAAGAAGCGCATTTGAGAGGTTTTTATGGGTCATCCTTTTCACTCTCGTTCATTTAACGAGGGAGTCCCTTGTCCTTTCACTCAATCGTATTGAAGGAAGATTAGAAAATATAATGTTGTTGTGTGTCCAAAAATGGGTAGAACATATTTCAATGAATAGCCAGGAGTATCTCCCACAACACCGGAAGGGCCTCTGTCTTTTTTTTTTTTTTTTTTTGAGATTTTATTTATTTTTCCATAGAAGAGCTGGGGTGTAGGCCAGGGGTATGGGCTGGGGGCTGGGAGGTGGGTGGGTGAGAGAATTCACCAGAGACAGAGTGGGGAGCAGAACAGATGGATCTACTGAAGTACACAGCTGAGGGGAGCAGAGGGCAAGACAGGAGAGGGCTGCTATACCATACGTGGGTCAGCTCCCTGGCCAAGGATCAAGCTCAGGCCACAGGGATGGGTGGGTGTGACAGCACTGAGAATTAACCCCTATGCCACCAGGGAGGCCCCTGGACCTTTGTCTTTTACAACTGTGGTTCTATTTCTTTACAAACTCCCACACATACATCACGATGATTTCAACTATCTAGTTGACACCTATACTGTCCATATTTTTTTCTTTGTTATACATCCATATGAACTCTATTCTCACATATCCCTGGTATTTAAGACATTGCTATACAGATGTGCTGTTGTCACTTCAAACCCAGTACTTCCTAAAGCCAAAACCATCTCCTCTCCTACATTTTTCCTGTTCTTTTAGTCTTTAAGACTAGAAATCAGAGTTTCAACAAGAATGTGTTGTGGGGCATCCCTGGTGGCGCAGTGGTTGAGCGTTGCGCTGTGGAGCTGTCGGCAGCTCGAGATGCGAGTTCGACACCCGGCCGGGGAGAATCCCACATGGTGCGGCAGACCTCTCCTGCCTCGCCCGCTGCTCCCCTCAGCAGTGCATTTCTGATCTGCCTGTTCTGCTCCCCACTCTGTCTCTGGTGAACCCTCTCGCCGCCCCATGCCTCTGGCCTGTACCCCAGTTTGTATAAATAAATCTTCAAAAAAAATTAAAGAACTACTAAAAAAAAAAAAAAAAAAAAAAAAAAAAAAAAAAAAAGAATGTGTTGTGTTTCTTATTCTCAAATTTTCAGTTTCTTTTTTGGTATTTCCTATTAGAGCCACTTCAACTCTTCATCTCTGTTGATACAGTGCTAAGCCACGTTCCCATCATCTCATGGCTATTACTATAATTTTCAGTTGCACTTGCTGATACCTTATTTTCTCTTTCTGAATACTTTTGAAGATTACAGACCTGGCAACTTGACATGTGAAATTTATCTTGTTCTTACCCTAAAAAGAGAAGTTAATCAACTCCATATTCTGTACATTTCTGCTTGCTTTTTCTTGTTCAGTCCAAAATTTATCCAAGCACTACTGAGCACTTTGTATGTGCTATTACTAAAGTAAGGTTAGAAATCCTAGGGAATAAGATTTTACTGTAATGGGAAATAATTGCTACTTTAGGATGGGAGGGTCCAGCATGGATGGATAGGAACAGAAAAAATGAAAATCAGGAAAACGTTCTCATCCAAAAATATGCCATATATACTATGGATAATTTATATAGCCTCTACCCTTTAAGTCTTTACAATGTAGTTAATGTTTTGTCACAAATTAAAGAAATCATTTTCCACCTCATTTAGAGGGAAAATTATGAAAAGTGATAAAAATCTAAAGAGTTTACAGGGAAACCCACATTCACTGAAAGCACACATACCCATAACCCAGTATTCCTCTTTAGTAAATCCTCTGAAGTCCTGATAGGTGTGTACTAAATTGATGTAGAATGATAAGGTGAAAAACCTGTTTTTAAGCTGGGAAAATTCAAATTATGAAATGTCCATAAAATGGAATCTAATGCAGTTGTTAAAGAATGAGCTAAATTTAAATGTATGGACACAGAAGGGGGCCAAAAGATACAGTGGAGTTAACAAAATATATACACACCATGATCCCTTTTTTAAGGTATAAATGTTTGTCATTATATAAATGCAGATAGGTAGATGGACAGACAGGAAATATCTTAATGGATGGCTTCCAAAATATTGGTGCTGGAAGAAATATGGGTGAGATGAAGAGACTGTCTCTTTTTTGTGAATTTACTCTGATTTAATGTTTTATTTTAATGTTTAAAAGGCATTTGAGATAAATATTTCAAAAATTAAAAAAAAATGTTTTGTAATAGAAATATGGGTTTGAGATGATACAGTGTTGGAATCTTGTCTTCCTCAATGTTATAGCTTGATATTTACCTTTACAATCCATGCTCATTTCATAGTCTGTTTACTCTTGAAATATACTTAGATGAGCTTCTCCAGTATCTCAGTCACTTCACATACTTTTAACAGCTTCTTTCTTTTGACCACTTCTTCATTTCCTTTTATATCAGCTAAGTCTCAAGATCACCTTTGAAGACAGTCCAGGCCTCCTGTACCTATGTATGTTGTTTCCCCCCACTTCTGTTCATACTATGGCCATCTCTCTTTTAAAATAGAGTGAATCTGGGTTATTTATATATAATTTTTCTTTTTCAGAGTTGGGGGACAAAACAGAAACCAAAGAATCAACCTTAAAGAATGACATTACTTGGAAAGAATTACACCATGGCCTAATAACGGAAAGGTCCACAAGAGGAAGCACTTTATATTCCACATTGGGAAGGATTTCCAAACATGACAACTTAGAAAACCACAAGGAAAACCAAGGCATGGGTGAGAGGCAGGTCCCCTTGGTCCACAAGAAAATGCTTACTCAGGGAAGTGGCCAAGAATCTAACAGATTTGAGAAAAGTATTAATGTGAGCTCAAAAGTTATTCCAGGACCAGTAGGTTCTTCAAGAAAAAGAGACCATAAATATGACATTCCTGGAAAGAGAGGTAGATACAATCTAGATTTGATTAATCATTCAAGAAGTTACACAAGAATGAAAACCTTTGAATGTAATATTTGTGAAAAAATATTCAAACAACTCATTCATCTTACAGAACATATGAGAATTCATACTGGAGAGAAACCTTTCAGATGTAAAGAATGTGGAAAAGCCTTTAGCCAAAGTTCATCACTTATTCCACATCAGAGAATCCATACTGGTGAGAAACCCTATGAATGTAAGGAATGTGGGAAAACCTTCAGACATCCATCATCTCTGACTCAACATGTTAGAATTCATACTGGGGAGAAGCCTTATGAATGTGGTGTATGTGAGAAGGCATTCAGCCAGAGCATTGGGTTGATCCAGCATTTGAGAACTCACGTTAGAGAGAAACCTTTTACGTGCAAAGACTGTGGGAAAGCATTTTTCCAGATTAGACACCTGAGGCAACATGAGATTATTCATTCTGGTTTGAAACCCTATATTTGTAATGTATGCAGTAAAACCTTCAGCCATAGCACATACCTAACTCAACACCAGAGAACTCATACTGGGGAAAGACCTTATAAATGTAAGGAATGTGGGAAAGCCTTTAGCCAGAGAATACATCTCTCTATCCATCAGAGAGTCCACACTGGAGTGAAACCTTATGAATGCAGTCATTGTGGGAAAGCCTTTAGGCATGATTCATCCTTTGCTAAACATCAGAGAATTCATACTGGAGAAAAACCTTATGATTGTAATGAATGTGGAAAAGCCTTCAGCTGTAGTTCATCACTTATTAGACATTGCAAAACACATTTAAGAAATACCTTCAGCAATGATACATAAACTATGTTCAACAGCAAGGAATCCCCATATTTAAGCAAAGCCTCTCAATCAGTGGTTTTTTGATTTAGATTTCAAGGGCTAATGATTTTTTAATGGCTTGATGAAATGTTAAAACTATTAATTTTACCATATTTTAAATGAAATAATATTTTGATACTTAAAAATATAGAAAGGATATAATCAAAAGATAGCTCTTTTCTTTGAAGTAAGTCAGCTTTTTAAAAACCTCCTGAATTTGCCTTTATTTTTCTCATTTCAAAGTCCCCTTTAATGACTCAGAATAAAATGTAATCTTCTACTATAGCCCTTTATATGGCTAGGAGAGGTGTAAATAAAATATCTGTTGACTCATTTCTAGGAGACATGTTAAAGGGAGTTTTCAAAAATTGCTTATTATACACAAGATACTTATTTTTATGGTTTCCTGTACAGAAGAATTAGCAAACTTCATCTGTAAAGGGCCAGATAGTAAATATATTAGGTGTTGTCTATGATATGATCTCTGTCAGAACCACTCAACTCTGTCATTTTAGTGCAAAAAAGTCCAGACAATACATAAACCAGGGTCTCTCAGCCTTGGTACTGCTGATATTTTGGATGGGTATTTAGTAATGAGCAGCTGTTTTGTGCATAGTAGGATGCTTAAGAGCATCCCTGGCCACGGAACACCAGTAGTAACCCCAACCATTGTGACAACCAGAAATGTCTCTAGACATGCTCAGATGTCCCTTAGATGGCAATATTTTCTCTAGTTGAGGACCACTGACATAAGTAAATGGATGTAGCTGTGTCTATAAACTTCATTTAAAAGCAGGTGTTGGATTACATTTAACCTGAGGACTATAGCTCGCCACTCCTGCTACAGAGTATGTAAATGATTAATAATGACAACAGAGTATCATTTCTTGTTATTGGTATGTTTGTATTTATAAGTTAAGTCTTAATTCCTTATCAATTCTTTTGGTATTTTGCTGCAAGAATTTAAAAAAAAAAACCACATGTATATGCTGTTCTGGAAACCTAGGAATTTTTTGTGGAGATATTTATACAAACTTCAGTCCCTAATGCTTTTTTTGTTTATAAGTACTTTGGGATGTAGCTCTAAAAGTTCAGCACTTTTAAAACATAACCTCATGCTAATATTATACCTAAAATTTAATCCATAATTTCTTAATAAATATTGGTGCCTATCATTTTGATTTTTTTTAAGTTTTCCTTTGCCAAGTGTACAGTTATAGGTTAGAAAATGGGCTTTATGTTGAGTGGAAGGCTCTTCGAGATAACCCCAGGACAACACATGTAGAGCCCCACCAAACAGGACCAAGGAGAAGGTGACTACAGATGCCATATTGAAGCAGGCAAGTATGAGAGGAAGTGCTAGAATTGACCTTAGCACTTCACTGTACTTTAGAGGTACTCCATACTTCCAGACATAACTGGAGGTAGGTCAAGTTCAACTGTTAACTTTCATGTACAGAGCAAAAAATTGAATTGTCTGATCATTGTGCAAACTATCAAAAGTAAAGCTGTAAATCCATTTATGTGTGTGTGTGTGTGTGTGTGTGTGTGTATGTATATCATTATCTGGATTTTTCCCCTATTATTTCCTTAAAAAAAAAAAACTGGTCTCACCCTCTTAACTTCTTGTATGACTTTGATGGGCCAAAAGTCCAGGGATATATACACTGTACCATAAATATGTTCTAGGCCTTAGATTTCCCATGAATTTGGGTTTCTCTGATTGATTTTTTTGTTTACATGATTTATTTTCTTACATCTTTGTTGATTTTTGTACAGTATTTGATTTTCTCCCTCAGATGTAATCCTCATAGTTCTCCCACCACCATAGCACCTGTGATTTATCATCACAGTCCCTGTGCTCTTCCCTCCCAACTCCTCTCCTCCCCTCTCCCTGCTGTATGCCTCAGATCTATGGTCAGCTTGCAAGTTTTGTCTTTCTTCCTGACCTTTTGTTTGGTTTCTCCTTCATGTAAATGAAGCCATCTCTAATTCTTACACAAAAGGCATAACTATCACTTTTTATATACAACCCCTGCCTTACTGATCCTGAATGATCTATGGCTTAAAAATACTGTCTGTATCTAACTGCCAAGTTTGTGTCTCCAGCTGGCCTCTCTCCTGAACCCCAGCGTTGTTCCTGCCATGGGGCCTTTGCACTAGCTGTTCCTTCAAATTTCCTACACCCTTACCTTCTGATCTTTGTTCACTTTACTTTGCTTTTCCACTGAAGCCTATAAATAGTGCTAGTTAATACTATAAGCTGTCCCTTACCCCCTAACTCTAGCATTCTCAAATCCCCTTAATTTGCTCTACTTTTTCCATATTCATATCACCTAACCTACTAGATACTTTACATACTTATTATGCTTATTGCTTATATTGTTTCCCCAACCAGTATGTAAGCTCCGTGAAGGCATGGATCATTTTGTTCACGGATATATCACAAATGCCTAGAACAGTGCCTGACACACAGTAGGGACTCGATAAATATTTGTTGAATTGTTTTGATTTGAACTGAATTGAATTATGTATGTACCCAAGATGAAAACAGAGAAAGGCAATCTCTATACTTTCCTACCTAGATTTCATAAATGGGAAAATCTCGTCTGCTTTTTTATCTTAATTGTTGGAAATAGATCAGAATGTATAGGCATTTAAGAACTATGAATCATAACAGACATACTTTTAAGATAGAACACCTAATTTTAAATTAATTTGCTACAAGTAAAGTTAAATGTAGTTGATTAACAACTTTATCTTTGTTTTGTAGAGGCAAATTTATTTTTAAAATTAGGGGAGAACAAAAGACAATAATACAGCCACAAGCAGAGCAGGGGGAGAATGTGGCAGCACATTGGAAATGTTAACACATTTTGGGCAGTGAAAAAATAAAATGACTAAATAATTTAGCAGAGACTATAGAAAGTATACCCATCAGAGAAGGTCCTGGAAAGGTTGAGGCTTTGGGGACACCTGGGCATCAGGAAGATCAGGGACTGAAAACTCAGATTGGCTGAAATTCTGTAGTTAGATTCTAAGGTCCCCATACCTACTCCACACATTCCTCCCTCTCATGCCTTTCTCTGTCCCATCCCCACCTCCCCTCCCCCCAAAGGAGACTAGAGGCTTATTATCTGAGAAGTGTCAGAGCTGCTCTGGAATCAATACACACAGTAGAGACTAGGGGTAAGAAGCGGTGGTAAAATGGAAACTCATGCAAGACTGCTACTGACCTGTGGGCCCCTCAGACCGCTTTGCCAGTGAAATCCAGCTTCTACCCTCTCAACAGATGTGACCTCCAACCATATCATTAGGAGTTTGGAGGAGTTACCTGAGGAGAAAATGGATGGCCCAATAAGAGGGCACATTTGTCAGTGAAAGTCAAGGTCAGTGGCCCAAATGTCATGCCCCTATAGACTGAGCTTCCAACCTCCAGAAGGAAAAGAAAATGAAGGGCAGTAAATAACTTCACTAATTATTAAAATTTTAAATCTATAGTGAGAATATTTAGATTTAGTCACATGTTTTCTGTGTTGTTTTTTCCTTTTTTGCATTATTGCTCTTTTTTCTGAAATCATTTTCTTTCTACCTGAAGCTCAATCTTCAGAATTTCCTCTGATGTAGTCTGCTGGTGGCAAACTCAATTTTTGTTTGCCTGAGAATATCTTTATTTTGCTGTTATTCTTAAAGGATTTTTTTTTAAACTTTCATTGAATTCTAGGTTGTCAAGTATTTCTTCACACTACATTGAAGATTTCACCCCACTGACTTCCATTATTGCTGATGACAAGTGAGTTGTCATAATGCATGTTATCAAATCTTGCCCCAGCATTAGTGATTGTTACAAAATAAACTCAAAATGTCATGACTTAATAAATAGACATTTTTTTTTAATCTCACGTTTTTCTTGGGACAATAATTCGGAAACTGCTTAGATGAGAGTGCTGACCTGGTATGCAGTCCATTTGAGGGTGACTTCAAGACAGGCCAAAGCTGGAGTCATCCGAAGGCTTGACTGGGTTAGGAAATACACTGGCAAGTCGATGCTGGTTATTCTGCTGGCTTTCCTCAGAGCAAGCAGTGAAGAGTGTGCAGAGCAGAAATGGTCATGTCATTTGTGACTTAACGCCTGAAATCACACACTCACTTCCACCACATTCTACAGAAGTGAGTTTGCCTCACCTCCATAAAGAGAGGACTAAGTCTCCACCTATTGGAGGGAGGAGTAGGCATGTTTTAAAACTACCACAGTTGCTTTTAAGATTTTTTTCATTTGCACTATGATGTGTCTAGGTGTAAATTTCTTTTTATTTACCCCATTAGAGAGCTATTGGCTTCTTCTATCTGTGATCTGATTTCTTCATAGGCACTGAAAAATATTCAGCCATTTTCTCTTCAAATACTATATGCTCCAGTTTCTCTGAAACTTATGTTAGAACTTCTCACTATATTATCTCTGTCTCTTATCCTCTCTTCTGTATATTTTATCTTTTTGTTTCTTTATTCTAGATCATCTTACCTTCTGTTTCATTTATTCTCTATTCATCTACGTCTAATAGGTTGTTATATGTACCCATCGAATTCTTTATTTTGTTATTATATTTCTCACAATTTCTATTAGTTCTTTAAAAAATAATTATCATTATTTATAGTTCCCACACACCTGCCCAAACTGTCTGTTACCTTTTATTTCTTTGAAAAAAGAAAACAAATCGTCTTATTGCTTGCATCTAATAATTCCAAAAACAATGGTCTTTCAGGTCTATTTCTGTTTGCATTTCTGCTGAAACATTCACTAGGAGTCTGGTTTCCTTGTGTCCCTGGTTGTCTTTAATTCTATACTTCACATTTCTAAGAAAACGTATGGGTAGGAATATTTGAAGGCCTACAATTGTAGTGCTTTGTATTTGTAAGAGGATTTGTATTTGCTCTTGCAGGCATCTGGTGGTAGCAGTCAGAGACCACCTGAAACCATGATCAAGACTTGAGATAGGCAATTTGACCCCAGTCGTTAAATTCTTCTAAAGCTCTCCACTTCCAATTCATCTTCATCTTGGGAGTGTAGTCCTTTGGATCCCTGTTACTGTTTGGAGGTCTTCTAGTTCACTCCCTAACATTGTGTTTTATTCTTTTTTTCTTCTTTGAAGTGCAAAAGGAAGATCGTTTCCAGCTAGGTAACTGGGAAATGGGCAGAAGTATCTTCCAAGTTGAATTACCTTCCTGAACAATTGCTTTCCTACTTTCGGTCTGGTAATTTCCTACTATCTTATCTTAGCTTGTTACAGGCTGAATTGCAATTCCCTGTCCCCTCTCAGCTCCCGGGAATAAATGTGAAACCCTAGACCTTCAGTATCTCAGTATGAGACTGTATTTAATCACATCTTTAAGTAAGTTTAATCACTTTTAAGATGTGACTAAGTTAAAATCAGGCATTAGAGTATGCTCTATTCCAATTTGACGGATGAAGAGGAAATCTGAACACAGAGACACCAGGAGCATGCAAATGCACAGAGAAAAGACTAAACTATAGAAGGCAGCCAGCCACTTGCCAGGCAAGGAGAAAGACCTTAGGACAAACCGTGTTGAGACCTGGGTCCTGGATTTTCAGCCTTCACAACTGTGAGAGGATAAATTTCTGCTAAGTAACCCAGTTCACGGTATTTTGTTATGACAACCCTAGCAAGCTAATACACTCCTTTGAGTACATTAAATATAATGACTTTAATTTTCAAAGTTTTATTTTTTTCCAAGGGACTAATATAAAATATCCTCGTCCACTATTATCAGAAAGGGAACTCGTCATCCTCTGTCCCCATTCACAGGCTGCTTCCTTTCTCTTCATAGGCATTACCATCATCCGAGTGTTACCTATTTACTCTTCTACTTGTCATTGTCCATTTGATTTCACCCAAATTAAAATCCAAAAAAGTAGGACTGCGCTTTGATAACTGCGTATCCTCAAGCGTCTGTAACAACGGGTGGCAGACAGTAGGCACTAAGATAGGTGTGATGAATGAATGCATAACAGAAAAGGCATTCTCACCGGAAGAGCAGGCTCGCCACGGGGTCTCTCGCACCTCCGTCAAGAAACGCGGGTGGTGTGCTGGGTGGTCGCCGTCCTCCTGGTCTGGGAGGGGAGTGGGGGATGGAAGAGGAAGGGGAGAAGGTCCGCTGCTTCCGGGTTCCGGGTTTTCGGGAGCACCGGGCTTCCCCCGAGAGGACAGGCCCCTCGGCCGCCCCTCGTGGGCGGAACCGGCAGTGGGTGTGAGGAGCCGGCGGGAAGACGGTCCGGCTCTGGGAGCTGCTGGGCCGCGTGGGTGGGCCGCGCCCGGGGGTGCCGGGGGCAATCGGTAGCGCGGGCCACTGCAAGGGCGCGTCCGACGGGCAGAGGTGCATGAAGGCGCCGGGCTGCGGCCCAGGAGGCGCAGCGCCAGGTGGGGTTGGCCGCTGCCGCCAGCCGGGGCTTGCAGCAGCCGCCAGCGGGGTGTATTCTCCTCGCCCGGGTCTGCGGGCAGCGGGTTCAGGGCACTCTTGCCGTTGCGGTCCCCAAAGCCCCGCTCTTTTAGGTGCGACTGGGAAGGCCACCGTGAAGGGTTGGGTGAGTTGAATGGATGCAGCAGCACCCGCCCTAGGCCGCCTGTCGCTGGGAATTTTAAAAGATCAGGTTGGGAGGCCGCGGGTGCTTTGGGTTTCGGAAACGTTGGGAGGACGTTTTAGGAAGATGCATTGTATTGAGTGATGGGGATGTGGTCTGCCTGTAAAAGGCTGGGGAAGAACAAAATCTGTTAGCATCCAGCCCTTCCCTCAGGAGACACCCTCTGGAGCCGAAAGCCTCAAAGCAAGCGCTCTCACGCCCCCATCTCTGCTCTTATCAACGTCCGAGGCGGAGCTGGTGAGTAGGAGGTGACGCTGCCTGTGTCTGCAGTAGCTGAGTGTGAGGTAGGCATGTCTGGGAGCTGTGAGAAGGGGTATCATGGATAGAAATTCATTAAATGTTTCTTATGTCAGACTTGAAAGTTTCTCCACTTTGGTAACAAGACTTTTACTTTTTATATGTTCAGGGCCAGACTGTTTTCCACATGCTGCAAACCACTGGATGCAGCTCCTTTCCCTGGAATTGTCAGAATTGGGAAGAAAAAAAGAAAGCAGCAGCAGCAGCCTATAAACCACTTATCCTTACCCCAAACTTAAATAAAGGTGACTGACTCCGTTCCCGAAGCTAGGCCTGTTTTGGGGATCCCGATACTCTGGAACTGGTGGCAGTGGAGGCACCAGCTCAGATACAAGGGGATTGGATGAGAGAATGGATTTAAATTGTTTCCAAATTTGTTACAAATGACTCTAACAAACCTGTTTGTACAAACCTGTGACAAACAGTTCTGCAGTAGTTCTCTTTAAATTCAAAGTACCACATTTCCCCCCAATTATAACATTTCTGAAACCAGAATGCATCCTAACAAAGAGTTTTAAAGTCATGCAATTTGCAGCAACATAGATGGAGCTAGAAGGGATTGTGCTCAACCAAATAAGCCAGAAGGAAAAAGAAAACTATCGAATGGTTTCACTTATAGCAGAAATATAGGGGAACCAAATAAGAGAGAGACATTCAGTGAGCGAGGGGGAGAATAAGGGCTCAAAATGGGGGAGAAAAGAGCACAAGGGACGATGGTGACGGTTCACAGGTGAATTGGTGGTGGGTAACCTACGGGGAATACTCAATAATGTAAAAGACATAAACAATAACAGCAATAAAAATTAAAAAAAAAAAAAGAGGTTTAAAGGACTTGCCCGCTGCTGGTCATCCATGTGGGTGGCTGTCTCTCACTAGCCTGTGTGAAAACACACCTATGTGACTGTTGTCTGTTGAGATACTTGAACTTTCAACTCCAATCTCCCAATTACTTGTAAAATAACTTTAAAAGATCATGATGCAGCATGAGATTAAGAGTATTTACTCTCAGTAAGCATCCATTACTTGCCCATCATTGTCTTAACCAACACTACAACCCTATGAAGTACAATTACTGTCCCCATGCAATAGATGAAGAAACTGAAGCTCAATAAGCTGATGTGTCTTAGACATTTTAAGTGCAAGTGTCAGGGCTCTAACCCGGCTGGGGCAGACGTTGCATGCAGCTTGCAAGGCGGGCATCAAGGCAACATCTGTGTGTGTTTGTCTTTGGTAATTGTGTGTCTTTGGCTGTTTGCATTGTCTTTGGCATAGGTGGAACTGGGAAAATGAGCTACATTCAAGAACATTGATTATTCTTTTTCTCACACTGATGCCAAATTTTTGTTCCTGGATCTTTTGCAGTTTTAAATGTATTTCTGTAAGTGCTGGAGTTCTGATGGTAGCCGTGCCTCCTCTCCTGCCTTTTGCTCTTCGAGGACATAGAGGCACACTCCAAACTACTCAAGGGACCATCTGCCAAGAGGGGACCATCTGTTTTAAGAGGGGAGCCAGTTTTTCAGAGCATTTGAAGTCACACCATTCTCTAGGAGCCCCCTGCTTCTGGTGCCACGAGGATCCACCAAAGTCCTGCAGGCAGAAGGAGGACCACACAGCGGTGAAGCCTCTCATCAGGGTGCTGGCAGTTTCCTCGCCAGAAGCGGACCACCCCGACTAGGCAGGCGCCATGCTGCAGCGGCTCCTCATCACCCTGCCCGCTGAGGCCGGCACCTGGGTGAAGTTGCACCATCCGAACAAGGCCAGGGAGGGGCCGCCTCTGTGGGAGGATGTGACTAAGATGTTTGAAGGAGAAGGTGAGACTAGACTGATAGCAGGTGAGGGGATGGGGGAAAAGAAGGTCTCACTTGCGTGTGATATGACAGGGATGCACTTCAGCCTGGTGATCTTTCAGGGAGGAAGGCGGGGAAAGCGAGGCTTTGGGATCCAGCTTGTGCCTTTTGAAGGGAAAGCTGAGAGAAAACGTTGGGCTCTTGGCATGGGCTCCTTGCTGCATGTGCTGTGTGCTGCTCCCCCCCTGGTCCTCTGATAAAACAGGGCAGGAAGACAGGATTCAGGGTGTCCCCACCAGCCTCTCCTGAGAATGTGAACACAATTCACAGACAGCAGGGTCAGAGGTTTCTGTCTCCTTAAGCCCTCCCCTCACAAGTTTCAGTCATTTTAGCGCCAAACCAATATTTCTCACAAGGAGTAATTTATTCTTTTCATCTTCTGCTGAGAGCAAGGAATAACATGCTTGATGACTCTCAATTTACCTTGAAATATGTGGGTTCAGTGGGAAACAAGTCAAAGATAACACATTATGTAGTGGTCAGGTCAAGAAAGATAGATGGACAGAGGAATTCATGTGATGCATGTGGTCTCCTAGTTCGTCCCTTTAATCCTTCAAATTCAGCCAGTATTTATTGGGTTTTAGCTGTTAGGCAGGCACATAGCTAAGCATCTTGGCAGGCAGAAAAATAAAAAATGACTTCTAATGCTTTAATTAATGGAGATCGATCTCCTACCAGATCAAAATAATAGAAGGCAGCCTAAGAAAATGCTGTAATAATGTTCTTTACGCTGGATACCTTGAAGGGTAATTCAAAGAATGGGGGTTCTTCTAATCTCACTGAGGTTAAGAATGTGGTACGGGTAGGTGTCTCACATACAAAGGATGCTGGTTAGAGGACACCAATGATGGGAAATGTACTGCAGGTGGATTGTAGATGCCTTGAAGTCGATGAGAAGCCTTGGGGTTTTTCTGTTTTTCTGGGATCTTTGAACAAAGGAGCGACCTGGTAGATCTATGCTCGTGGACCAGCAGAGGCCCTCGGGAAATTGTAACACCCAGACAGTGCACTGTGGATCTTCAGGAGCTTCAGACTCCTGAGTCACTCTAAATGCCCCTCAGGGGGCCTACCTGGTGGCGCAGGGGTTAGGTGCAGCACTATGAAGCTAACCAGAGCCACTCCAGCACGAGTTCAATACCCTGCAAGGGAGCTTCCCACATGGTGCAGCAGACCGCTCCTGCCTCACCGGCTGCTCCCCTCAGCAGTGTACTTCAGTCGATCTGCCTGTTCTGCTCCTCACTCTGTCTCTGGTGAACCCTCTCACCCCCTCCCACCTCTAGCCTACACCCTAGCTTGTATGCATAAATAAATAAATCTTTAAAAATAAATAAGTAAATAAATGCCTCTTGAGGTGACTGTATTGAAAGAGGAGCCACGTCCAGTGGGTCTGCAGGCTGTTTTGCTATTGAGGATTTGGGGAAATGCAAATATGACTCTTTTCCTTTTCCAGCTCTGCTATCTAAGGATGCTGATGAGACCCACGGAGAAAGTTTAGAGGATGAAGTAACGCCTGGACCTCTGATAGCAGAATCTCAGGTGGGTTGAAATTTCTTCTCATTTTCTGGACATGCTCCTTGGTGTTTAAGGCTATACCTTGCCCTTTTGGGGGAGGATGGATGTCGAGACGAACAAATCCAACCTAGGGAGCTCAGCACAAGTTGAGTAATACAAAAAACTAGGCCATAAGTGGTGGTAATTGCCCTGCTCATTATGTTCAATCTCCACATAACACTCATTTCCAACCAGCCTCTGGATCTAACATTGTGCTGATTTCTATAGAAAAAGCAAAGTAGGGGCCTCCCTGGTGGTGCAAGAGTTTAAGGCTCAGCACTATCAAGCCACTGCAGCACGAGTTCAATCCCCAGCCAGGGAGCTGACCCACATGGTGCAGCAGACCTCTCCTGCCTCTCCTGCTGCTCCCTTCAGCAGTGTATTTCAGTAGAGCTGCCTGTTCTGCTCCCCACTCTGTCTCTGGTGAATCCTCTCACCACCCCACACATCTGACCTGCACCCCAGCTCTTGTATGCATAAATAAATAAATATTTTTTTAAAAAGATGACTTTTTAAAAAACAGAAGTGTAGGTTACATAGAGGAAAATGCACTTAAATGGCATGTTCCACTTTGATGGAGATACACAGCATGTAACCAAGTGAAGATATTCCCACCATCAGAAAAGTCCCTCGTGCTCTTGTCCAGTCAAAACCCTGCTTTGCTCCCAGTAGAGTACAGGGCATCTCTGTATTATTTCTTACAAGAGCATGTAAATATAGAATTATCTCAAAATAAAAAGTTTTCAATAAAAAAAGAACGCATGCTCAGCAGTTGTTAGGTATAGTGAACGATAAATGTCCATTAGGTTAAGTTGGCTGATAGGTTGTTCAGCTCTGTATCTCTGATGAAATTTTGTGTGCTTGTAGCAATTACTGGAAAAGTGTTAAAAGTTCAAATTATATATATATTTTGGTTTTCTCTACGTCTCCCTTTATTTCTGTCAATTCTGTTATATTTGTTCTGAAATTCTGTTGTTAGGTATTTGAGTTACTGTCCTCTTGAAGAATAACCTTTATCATTATGAAATAAATGTCTTTTTGCCTTGTGATGTTCCTTTTCCTGAAGTCCATCCACTTTGTCTGATTTAATATAACTCCAGTGATCCTTTTTTATTTGTTTGGCACAGGCTTTTCCACTCTTTAACTTTTAACCTATCTGTGTCTTTATATTTAAAGTGTGAACTTCTTAAATATAGCTGGGTCCTGCCTGTTTAATCCATTAGCAGCGTTATCTGTGATGTGGTAGAATTTAAATGTATATTCTTGTTCTGTGCCTTTTGCT
The DNA here is from genome assembly GCA_004024925.1 of Scalopus aquaticus. Taxonomy (NCBI): domain Eukaryota; kingdom Metazoa; phylum Chordata; class Mammalia; order Eulipotyphla; family Talpidae; genus Scalopus; species Scalopus aquaticus. The sequence goes on along the minus strand of PVIJ01002882.1, from coordinate 51,532 downwards.
TGTCCTATCTATATTTTGCTTCTTTGTTCCTCCTGTCCTGCCTAGTTTTGGATTGGACACTTCGTTTGATTCCACTTTGTGTCTTCTTGCGACGTTCAGCTATACTTCTTTGGTTTGTTTTAGTGGTTGCTTCTGTCTATACAATATGGATTTTTACCACAATTGCATTGCTTTGAATTAATATGAAAACCTTTACTTTTTTGTATTGTCACCATACATTTAATTTAAATACTATAAGCCCCATAATGCATCATTTTTTTTGCTTTTAAAATAAATTGTCTCATTAAAAGTCTTTCATATTTACTCATATTTACCAGTTTAGACACTTTAATTCACCCCTTTAGTTTCAAGTTTCATCTGACATCATTTCCCTTTGGCCATTTAACTTTTTTGGTAGTGTATGTGTTCTGATGACAAATTCTCATGACTTTTGTTTATCTAAAAATGTCTTTTTATTGTATTCGTGTTTGAGGATCTTTTATAGTATATAGAATCCTAAGTTGGCTTTTTTTCTTTTAACCACTTTAGAGATGGTCTGTTATCTTTTGGCTTGTATCGTTTTGGGTGATAAATCAGCTATGATTCTTTATCTGTGTGTGATGTGTCTTTCTGGGTCTTTTTTATACCAACCTCTTTTCTTTTTATTCCTCCTTTATCTCCTTTTGCAATCTTCCATTTTATTTTTTTATTTTTAATTTTTATTGTTATTTATGTCTTTTACATTTTGTATTCCCCTTGGGTAGCCCTCCACCAATTCACCCATGATCCATCTCCATGGTCCCTTGTATTCTTTTCTATTCCATTTTGTGCCCTTATCCTCCCCTCCCTCCTCCCCCCACCAACTGAGTGTCTCCTATTTGGTTTCCCTATAGTCCTGTTATAAATGAAACCATTTGATATTTTTCTTTTTCTTTCTGGCTTATTTCACTGAGTATGATTCCCTTTAATTCCATCCATGTCGCTGCAAATTTTTGCAATCTTCCATTTTATCTTTGCTCTTTCACAGTTTTACTATATTTGCATAGGTGTGATTTTCTTTGAATTTTTTTTTTTTTTGGGATTTGCTGAGCTTCTTGGATCTATGGGTTGATTTTTTTTTTCCATCAAATTTGGACATTTTCTACCTTTTATTTTTCAAATATTTTTTCTGTCCATTCTCTCTTCTGGGATTCTGATTACTTTAACATTAGGCCACTTGATGTTCTCCCAGATTTTTTTTTCTCCTGGCACTTTAATTTAACAGTATCTATTGCCCTATCTTAAGTTTCACTGATCTTGTCTTCATCAGGGCACAATCTGCTGTTAATTCTATCTAGTGAATTTTCGGATATTATATTTTTCAGTTGTAAATTTTCATTTAGTTCTTTTAAAATATTTCTACACCTGTTCTAAATTACCCCCATGTTTTCATCCATCTTATCCATTACTTACTATAAATTCTTGAACTAATATTTTAGTAGTTGCTTTCATTTTCTTCCTGCTAATTCCAGTGACAAGGTCATTTGTGGGTCTGCTTCTATTGATTTTTATTTCCTTCATTATTGGTTGCATTTTCCTTCATCACATGTCTAGTAATTTTTCATTGTAGTTTATTTATTGTATATAAAAGAACAGTGGAGGATGAAGTGTGTGCATCTATATCTAGATGTTGTTTGTTTCTTTTGTTTTATTCTGTTTATTTCCAAGAGACTGTAAGCACTTTCCTCTGTCTGATGGTTAAGGTGAGGGACTGATGATTCATATTGTTTCTAAAGTTGTGGCTGACATTTGGCTGAAATACATCTTTAATTTGATTGAATTTATTTTTGATTAATCCACCTGCCAACATCTTGTGCCACTATTGCTGAGGGACTGGTGAGTGTGTGTGTGTGTGTGTGTGTGTGTGTGTGTGTGTGTGTGTTGGTGTGTGTGTATTTGAGCTACGAAAGTGTTAAACTAGTTTCAGACAATTTTATTAATCTTTGCATTCAATTCCAACAGGGCTCCAGAATTTAAGCTCAGCAAGAATGCACTGGTTTTTGTGACAATAAGTGCTAAAAGCCTCTCCCTCCCTCCCCAGCTTTCCAACCTCTCTGATCTCATCATCTTCTCTCTGCATTTCTCTAACCTCCCTCCAGCCATGCTGCTTAGCCTCCTGTGCCTCAGACAAGTGAAGGAAGCTCTCGCCTTAGCTCCATTCTGTCTGCCTGGAATACTCTCCCCTTACATTTCCACATGGGTCTCCGTCACTGAATTCACGTCCCTGGTCAAACATCACTGTTTTAGAAAGGCTTTTCCTAACCACCCACATAAAATACTCTCCCTGCCCTCACTATGGCTCTTCCTATTCCCCAAATCCTGCTTAATTTTTTCCCTAAGCTGCTTATTACCATATTTCTTCCTATATATTAAAGTATTGTATCTCTAGACAATCTCCAGATTCTGAGGAGGCTCCCAGTAAAACTAGCTTAGAATATCTCAGGATTTAGAATACAGTAAGAACTCCTTGTACCTTGATAGAGGTATTCTTTGGCTGACAAGGGATATATCTGCTGTTATAGGAACTGTTGACCTTCAAGGACATATCTGTGGATTTCACCCAGGAAGAGTGGGGGCAACTGGCCCCTGCCCACCGGAATCTGTACCGGGAGGTGATGCTGGAGAACTATGGGAACCTGGTGTCAGTGGGTAAGGATGGGGGGCTAAGTATACATCCAGAAACCTGCCCATTACTGGAGAGTCATTATTTACAAATGATGAAATATGGACTCCCTGTAGCTTGTCTTGGGTTTCGTATTAGAGATATCTCATTCCTTTGAAAACCAAAGCAGGGCATATCTGATTCTCCTTCCTGGGGGAACAACTTTACTTTGTGCAGCTAGAATAGAAAGACATGCTGTGGTGCCCCTTTCCATTTCCAGGGACCCTAAAACCAGAGAGCTGGAACTATATTCTGATGATGGTTCTTAGACTTCAACATAAACTTTCATACTCCTTTTTTTTTTTAAACTCCTTAAGCAGGATGTCAGCTTTCCAAACCTAGTGTGATTTCCCAGTTGGAGAAAGGAGAAGAGCCATGGATGATGGCGAGAGAAGGCCCAGGCGATTCCAGTGCAGGTGAGCCAAGGCAGAGTGCTTTCATAGGTGGTAGGCCAGAATGCCCATAAGTCTTCCTCTTTTGTTCCTCTGTTAACTTTTGAAATAAACAACTTTTCTGCATTTAAATAGTTATTCCCATATGTGTCTTCAAACTTTATGATAAGTGTATATCTTCAATGTATATCTTAGCTTTGTATGCAAAGATTAATGTTCTTATGAATTATTCTGAGTTCTCTCACCTGCTGCTGGAGTGGGAGAGGAACATCTTCATTTTGCCAAGATTGTTTTCCAAAAGTAACTGTCAATTTAAAAAGACGTATTTTTGAGTTATAGCATTGAATTTCATTATTTAGTATTATTAGAAAGAACAGGACTAAAATGCTCAAATTTTACTCTCATTAAAATATCATGTTTTTACCCTGTTTACTATTTCTTAATTTCCTATTTCCTCTTTAGACTGCATAACCATGTTTAAATGTAAAAGAAATCTTGTATATTTTACATGTATTTTTCTCTAAATCTCTATCCATATTCACTACAATATTTTTTGAAAGCATATGAATATGAGTTATTTGTATTTTTTCCATTTCTTTCAGACTTAAAGAGTAAAACAGAAACAAATGCATCAACTGCAACGAGTGGCATTTTACAGGAGCAGTTCTATCATGACATGATGGAGAGATTTGTGAAGGATGATGTCATTTACTCCACACTAAAAAAACTCTCCAAATATGACAGTGAGTTAGAAAGGCATAAGGAGACCCATGGAAAAGATATAAGACCAGCCATCTTGACCCACAACAGGAGAGACCATGAGAGTAACGAATTTGAGGAGAATGTTGTGAGTTCAAATTTTATTACAGAACAAAGGCACCATAAGTGTAACACAGCTAAAAAGAGGAACAAATGCAAACTAGACTTGATTAATCATCCAACAAGTTACATAAGGACAAAAACCTATGAATGTAATATATGTGAAAAAATCTTCAAACAACCCATTCACCTCACTGAACACATGAGAATACATACTGGTGAGAAGCCTTTCAGATGTAAGGAATGTGGAAGGGCTTTTAGTCAGAGCGCATCCCTTACTACACACCAGAGGATCCATACTGGGGAGAAACCCTTTGAATGTGAAGAATGTGGCAAAGCCTTCAGACACCGCTCATCTCTCAATCAGCATCATAGAACACACACTGGGGAGAAACCCTATGTGTGTGATAAATGTCAGAAAGCTTTCAGCCAGAACATTAGCTTGATCCAACATTTGAGAACTCATTCTGGAGAGAAACCTTTTACGTGCAATGAATGTGGGAAAACCTTTCGACAGATTAGACACCTTAGTGAACATATAAGAATTCATACTGGGGAGAAGCCTTATGCATGCAGTGCATGTTGTAAAACCTTTAGTCATAGGGCATATCTAACACATCACCAGAGAATCCATACTGGGGAGAGACCCTACAAATGTAAGGAATGTGGGAAAGCCTTTAGGCAGAGGATACACCTCAGCAATCACAAAACTGTGCATACTGGAGTGAAAGCATATGAATGCAACCGCTGTGGGAAAGCCTATAGACATGATTCATCCTTTAAGAAACATCAGAGACATCACACTGGAGAAAAACCTTATGAGTGTAATGAGTGTGGAAAATCCTTCAGCTATAATTCATCACTTAGTCGACACCATGAAATACACAGGCGGAACCCCTTCCGAAACAATGTGTAAGGACAGATTCTTCAATGTGAAAACAAAAGCCAAGTCTAGATTAGGGATCCTGTGCTTTAAATGTTAAGCACTCTAAATTTCAGGAATTGGTATAACCCCAATTTATAATTTTGTCCATTGTGTAAATAAATACTACATTGATAATTACTATCTATTAACACCTATGACATACTTAAAAAATATAAAGGATGGTCCTTCAAATTAAATTCAACAATGTGGAAAATTCACACATTTTTCTTCTGTTTTCTTGGTGGATTAGTAAATTATTCTTTATGGGTGTTCATTGGTTTACAGGCTAGCATTTTGGGAACTGCTATTTAAAATATCACCACCTCTATTTTTTTAATCAAAAAAATTTTTTTAGTGAGCAAAACTGTCATGTTACGGTATAAAGTTCAAAAGGCAGTTGTGTAAATAAAAAGCACCCTTACTGCTTCCCATATTACCAGAAAACCCAGGGAAGAGAGGTACAACCATTTTTTATAACTATTTTTCGGTGTACCCTTTCAGAGATCTTTCTATTTATAGCCAAGATAATACAAACATAGAGTTTTTCTTTTTAACTATAAATGACAGCTTCCTATACAAATGCATCTGCACATTACTTTCACTAATTAATGCTATATCATGGAGGTCTTTCCAGCATCAGTAGATGCTGGAAACATCTTTGATAACAGCTGTGGAGTATTCCTTGGTTTGAATATACTTTATTTAGACAGTTCACTATGGATGGGCTTTTGGCATTCCAATCTTCTGTTGATACAATATTTTAATACACAGTCTTCAATGCTTTCATTTCTTATACATTTAAATAATATGTAGGGTAAGTTCCTGGAACTGGAATTTCTGAACTAGAAGGCATAAATGTTTATATGGTGGCTATTACCAAATTGACCCTCAAAGTTTGGACCAATTTATTTTCCTGCCAGCAAGATATAAAACTAAGAGCCATATCCAGTGCTTGAAGTGTCTCCTGGACCAGCAGCCCTATTAGTCATCAAGGAAGGATCAGCTTGTTTCCATGACAACCTAGAAATGCCAGCTGACATGCATCCTCAGAAACAGCACTTACCATCCCTGGACCCAGAAAGGTATCTGAATCTTATCCAATAGCCAGGCCCACCAAAATTTCAGCTGAGGAATTCTAGAGGTGACACCTCTCCACCAACTGCTGTAGTCCCTGATTTCTGAGGGTGGAACTCTGATAACTTACAGTCCCTTTAAAGAGACTGATCCATCTGCTCTAGCAAATATCATTTTGGCTGCAACCCCTTTGATTAGAACAAAGGAAGATTGACAGTTGAATCATGGTACTGCATTGAATGGCCAACTAATCATAACATTTTATAGGCTCATTATGCCAGCGTGTAAGTAACACACAGAGGGAGACAGAAAAGAGGAGGGGCATGACGTTCTAATTAATAAACACGAATGAATTTATTAGTGAACGGTGCAAATTGTGTTGTAAAAACAACACCAAGACCAGGACCACAATGATTTTGTACATGTTTCTTTTTTGATCTGGTAATATTTTATTGTAAAAGTTTTAGTGATTCTGTGAAATATTGATGTATTTCCCTTCAGTCCAGTCCTACTCCAGTGATAAACCAAAGCGTGGTACTTAGGTCCTTTGTGACTTCTCAATGACTGAGACCAGAATCTGATGCACTTTGGAAAACACAGGCAGTTTTCTCTCCATCTCACCTCTACTTCTGTGTTTTCTTTATTTAGGCTTTTTGTTTGTTTTAAATACCTCATTGCAAATTATGGTTACTATCAGCTCCAGATTTCAGTTTCTATCACCCAGTATGTGATAAAACTACAATAAAACAAGGAAGGGCCCGACATTTTTCTATTTTTGCTCCGGTGACACGTCTATTCGATACCTGTATTTTATACTTCGGTATATAATTGTGTTAGATTTCTCAACAAATAATAAGCAAATAGGAAAAAATAATGCACTGACGAGACGAGCTCTCTTTGAAAAGTGAGTTCCTGGTTGTTCTCTCAGCTGGGAAAGCGGCCGCCAGGTGGCAAGAGCGGGATACAGAACTCAAGGTGGGAAAGTCAAGATGCAGACTGGTGGCTCAAAGGCCAAGTGCACGGGGAGAGCAACAAGCCCAGACCTTTCCCGGGCAGGCCTGGGGATATCCGGGAGCGCCCTCCGGAGCCGGTCAGTTGGTAACACGGTGCCCTCGGGGGTTAGCCCAGCCGCGCAGCCAGCCCGGCCCAGGGATAGCCCGCCCCAGGGTGGACGCCGGTCTCACCCGCAGCGAGAAGGTCCGAGGCGCAGTTTCTCCGGGATTGGGCGGTGCCGCTGAGACCTTTGGGAGAGGGCGGGGCTTGGGGAGCCGCTATTTATTCTGCGGGTCTGGGAAGAGCCCGGAAGCAGTTCCGAGACCGTGGAGGAGCCGCTCGGGTGGAGTCCGTGGTTCGCAGGAGTATCAAGGTTAGAGGGAGGCTAGAGAGTGGGGATGGGCGAGGTGAGAGCTACGCTTTGGATCCCAGGGTTCAGTCCTGCGGTTGCCGCGCCCAACCCCCTCCGGTGGGGAGATCGGCCCCCGGGCAGACCAGGGTCCTGTAGGTTCTGGATTTGACGCACTCGGAAGACCCTGCAGTAAGCTGGGACCTCATCCCGAGGCCAGCGACTCCTTGTTCTCATTCCTGCCTCCTCCAGGACGTTGTAGGAAGTGCTAAGTAAACTTTAGGGCTTGCGCCGAACTCGGGAGGTGGAAAAGTCCTCGCCCAAGGCAGTAGTTCTTGGAACCCACAAATCCTGGCTGCACTGAACAAATCGGATGTTAAGGGTGGAAGCGGTGGTAGTTCCGCAGGTTGTAGGAACCCATCACCTATGGATTGCCTCCGAATTGAGGACTGTGCCCGAACTTCTGGGCTGGTTGGGGTTGAAAGAGGGAACTGATCTCAGAACTCTTAGGGAACCTTGGTTATTTTGACCCTTTTACTTGCAGGGAGCAGGGGTTGGATCAAGTAACTGCATCCAAGGTATGGGGAAAAATGAAGATGTGGAGAATTTGCCCCAGGAGAGAGGCAAGCGTTCGTTACCTAGGATCTAGGGTGGGCAACAGTCTGTGCTGTGTGGATCAGAGAGGAGGAAACGCCACACAATGTGAGGTCTGGTAGGTGAGAAAGGACCAAAAGTTCCCCATTCTCTCACAGCAAGGCCCAGAGCTGCTAATCTGGATTCTTCCATGCAGATCTAGTCTTTCAGAACTTCTTTCTCTTCCCCCAGTCTTATCATTTCAGCATTCTCCTTATCCTTGTGAAGAGGAAGATCAACTACATTCCAGGTTAGTAAAAGTTTCCTCTTCTAAAACTTGATCTTATTTATCAGAGGAAATAGATATGCAGTCTCATCGCTTCTTTGGGAAGGGTGTGGAAAAGCCACATTTGTTGAATGCTAATATATGTACTGTTTTATCACTCCGTTGTTAGGGTGCCAGAGTTTTTTGGATAGCTGGTGCATTGGCAGGAGTACTCTAGTGTTAATGATGTGTTAGTTGACTTAGGAAAACTAAAAACTTGCCCAAGAGTACTCATAGGGAAACAAGTGTGCTACTATTAATAAATACTACTAAACTAGTCAGAAGTAGGTTCAGAACCCAGATTTGTAGTGTACTGGTGTTTCCCAAACATCTCATTCACTTAGCACTTAATGATTTTTTCTCTTACGTATTATCTATATTGTTATTCTTTTATTTTTATTTTCTCACATTTATTTAAAAGAAAACATTCTCAGAAACACTATGAATTAGGTGTGTGATGGATATGCTAGTAGCGTTATATTTATTCCAAGATATTACTAAAAATGTTGGTCCATGTACCACATAAAATTATTTTGTATCAAAAAGATACACACTGCAGTTTGGGATAATGGACTGTGTCATGCTCTGGCCAGGATTTTGTCTGCACAAGAAAGTCCAGGTGACACATCTGAATAAAAATTACCCATCCCTAGTATATTATTTTTTTCTTGTAATGACTATTTCCCCAAAGAATGCCCTACCTTTATGTCTTCTCTACGAGACATTTCATTTACCTGATTAGGGCTGCATGTTCTCAACATTATGTATAAAACAAGTAGAAAGTTCTTATCTTGTAAGACTTTCAGGAGTTAATGCATACATGTGAAATAATCTAAATCAGTATCGTTAAATAGGATTTTCTCTGATGAGAAGGAAAAAGAAAAATATCAAATGGTATCACTTATAGGAGGACTATAAGAGAGCCAAATGAGAAATCAGAAGGAGAAAATAGCACACAAAACATAAACAAAAGCAAAAAATATCAGGCAACCACAAATAAGAGACATTCTAGAGGGACGGGGGAGGAAGAGAGACCGAAATAGGGGAGAAAAGAGCACAGGGGCTATGGTGATGGTTCACGGGTGACTCGGTAGTGGAAAACCTATGGGGGATACACAATAATGTAAAGGATATAAATTAAATTTTTTTTTCAAAAGAATTTTCTCTGATGTGGGAAATGTTTATGTCAGTGCCTTTCTATGTGCCTACTAGCTACATGAAGCTACTGAGCACTTGAAATGTGGCTAATGCAACTAAAAAAAAGAATTTTAAATTTTATTTAATTTTAATTAATTAGTCACATGTGGATAGTGGCTATATTTCGACAACCCATATCCAGATAACTGAAATAAAATATTTTCAAGATCGACTGATTTGGAATTAGTGTCTTCCCTGCAGTGGAAAAAACAAAAAGTGAAAGTATACATGTTAATTACCATTTAGCTTTAGTTTGTTGGTAGAGGCTAAAGATCCTCCAACATTCAGGGATTTTATTGTTCAAATAAAATTATTCATTTTGAAACTATCATCATTTATGGTACATTTACAATTTAAGACCCTTGTGCAAAAGTACGGTTCTGTGTTTTGTTGCTACTGCAGTATCCTACAAGACATTATAGGTATGAGCAAAAGTCTTAGCATTATATTACTTTTTTCCCATAATTTTTCTTCTTACTATCTACAGTTGCTTTCAGTAAAAATGTTTAACATTTAAAAATATTCAGTGAGGGAGGGGCAGGATAAGGGCTCAAAACGGGGGAGAAAAGAGCACAAAGGGACTATGATGACGGTTCACGGGTGGTGGGAAACCTACGGGGAATACACAATAGTGTAAAAGACATAAATAATAATAATAATAAAAAGAAAAAAGAAAAAAAAACATTAAAAATAAGTTAAGTACAACCGTAACTTAGATTAATGTTCTGAAAGCATTAGTTTTAAGCTTTTTAACATGGGAGTTGTTACATTCCGCTTACTCATTGCTTATTAGAATAGCGAGAAGAAAATTTGGCTTATGGTTAACCTCAATCAACTTAAATCATGTGTCAAATTATTTTTCTGGCACTCAAAGTAAAATACTAGTGGACTGATAAAACCTTGTTTTGTTTTTTCTCTATGGGAGATATGATATGTGAGCTTAGGAGGAAAATTAAAAGAGTATCTTCACAAGATCATTTGATTTTTTTCTTGAGATTAAAAATACTTGTGAGACAAAACAGTTGAACATATATATTATCTTTGTTTCCGGCTTCAAGAAAAGCTAAGACATCTTCAGAGCTATTGGGGAAATTGTAATATGGAGGGGAGTATTATTCATTTTGTTAGATCTGATAATAGTACTGTAGTTAAGGAGAATATATTTATTTGGAAATATATGCTGAAGCATTTATATTTGAAGTGTTACAACATCTGTAATTTAAACTATTGTAGTTCAACCAAACAATGAATGCACAAAGAAGCAAATACAGTAAAATGTCGATAGTTGTTTATCCAAATGGTATGTATATAGGTGTTTTTGGACATAGTATGTCAGTGCCAGATCCAGGAATAAAGCTTTTTTCCACTTTGAAAATTTTGCCCACAGAACCTATTATAAAGTGTACCTGTCCTATATACCTGTAACATTACTAATTGGTAATAAATAAGCTTTAAAGAATGTAAATAATTAGTCATGAGTCTTATCTCATTGGAATCTGAAAGTGCTTTTGGGAAATATTTTATTGGATATTGCATTTCTTTAACATGACATTGCAGGGCTCTCTCCCAACCCAGGTCTGTGCTATGACTGAGACTGGGGAAGAGGAAACAGTGTCAGCAGAGGCCTCAGGGTTCTCAGATTTGAGTGATTCAGAATTTCTAGACTTTCTGGATCTGGAATATACCCAAGAATCAAGTTCTTCACTTAGCAAACCTGGCCCTTCTTCTGAACTTCCTGGGAAGGATAATGACAAGTTCACAGACTTACCAAAGAGGAAAAGAGAAATGGGCGTCTCATCACCCATGGAGCACTTCCATCTTAACTATTTGTATGTCACTGATCTGTCTACTCAGGATTGGTGTGAACAGCAAATGGTATATAATAAGGAACTTCCTGGTTTCTTGACACCGGAGAGGGCTGCTGTTTTAAACACTGGTGCCAGCATCCATCTAGCTCGGGAACTAGAAGTTCATGATCTTGTGACTGTCTCCATCACCAGTAAAGAAGATTCTTGGGCAGTTAAGTTTATGAACATATTATCAATGATTCCTACCCTGCAGTCAGAAGGGCACATCAGAGAGTTCCCAGTGTTTGGAGAAGTAGAGGGTGTGCTTCTTGCTGGAGTGATTGATGAGCTGCGCTATACAGACAAGGGGGAACTGGAACTGGCTGAACTCAAGACACGGAGACGCCCTGTGCTCCCTGTGGGAGCTCAGAAAAAAAAAGATTGTTTTCAGGTCAGCCTATACAAATACATCTTCGATGCCATGGTACAAGGGAAAGTGACTACTGCTAGCCTAGTCCACCATGCAAAATTGCATCCAGAAAAACCCCTGGGGCCTTCGGTGCTGAGACATGCCAAGCAGAGAGGCTTTTCTGTGAAGTCCTTGGGTGACCTTATGGAGCTGGTCTTCTTGTCTCTAACATTGTCTGACCTCCCGGTCATTGATAGCCTAAAAATTGAGTACATCCACCAAGAGACTGCCACTCTGCTGGGTACAGAGATTGTGGCCTTTGAGGAGGAGGCGGTGAGAAGCAAGGCGCAGCACTATATGGCCTATTGGATGGGCCACCGGAAACCTCAAGGGGTTGATGTGGAAGAGGCTTGGAAGTGCCGGACATGCAGCTATGCAGATATCTGTGAGTGGAAGAAGGGTGGCAGGGTGCTCAGCTCCATGCTAGAGCCTCAAGCCAAAAAAGCCAAATGAACAGAAGGTATGCCTTCAGAGAGTTGGGTCTTTCTTTCTAATGTACTCAGCAGAGTTAAAGAGGACCAACTTCTGAGCTTGGCTTTCATTCAGAGTGTTCTTATTTTAGTTCATTTTATATTTCCTCACCTCCAACCACACAAATCCAGGACCAAGAGTCAGAGATAAGGGGGAAGATCTGGGATTCTTCTTACTGTTCCTGGAACGTCACCATTGGTTGCCAAGGCGATAGATGAGCATCATGACTAGAAAAAAGGTATCCTTCAGCAATCATTGTTTTCCTAAGACGATTCTTCAGTTTCTGAGAAGTCTCTTTCCTATTTTTTCTCAATCAAGTCTTTCTATGTTTTATTTAGTTACACAAAATGAAATGCTGCCCAGGTCATTTGAATTGATGGCTTTTTTGACAATTTTACGCCTTCAAAGAAACCCACTAAAAATAGTTGCATTTATGTTATTCCAAGCTTTTAAGTATAGACATAAACATATTTCGAAAGCAGAATTAGTGGAATGAGCGACCAAGAATTTAAACATAATAAATGTGTACAAAGGAAGAAAGGAAAATAAAATAGCAACAGGAAGTCATAAAAATTGAAAATATTAGCTATGAAAATACAATACACGAATTAACCTGTGGCATTTATACACTGTGTAATCCAGTAATACTAGTTCTTACACAAACAGGACAGGCAGTATGAGCAAGAATAACTTTATAGCTCTTTCACAATAGCAAAACTAAACCTCCAAACCATCCAGTGCCCATGATCAGAAGAGGGGATGATGTGCTATGGCAGCCAGAACAGATGAGCTTGATGATGTGCAACAATGTGGAAAATCTGACCACAATAGTAAGTGAGAAAGTAATCCCAAAAGATTACATAGTGTAATACCCTTTATTATAAAGTCAAAAATAACATTAAGAGAAATGTGAAGTAATGGAGAGGAATCTTGGTGCATCTTAGAAGGCAGTGGAGCCCTTCTCTGCAAATAGCAGCAAAGAAGCCACAGGAAAAAAATGATGGCATCACCCCTCATTTCTTTCAACAACAGAACAGTATCCCGTTGTACAGACAGACTGTTGTTTCTCTAACTGGGTCTTTATGTACTTAGGTTATTTTCTGTCTTTTTCTACAAACACTATATTAAGTCTATTTTCTTTTTGTATTTTCTGTCTTCTACTACAAACACTATATTAAGTCAAAACTAAAAGTTACTCTCACAAACACACCTACTAATTCTGAACCCCAAGATAACCATTATAGGAAATCAGTAGGGTTCTTCGAAATGTTTTTATGGTTATATGTATATATTAAAGTATAAAACAAATATGTGTGTGTTGGAATGTATACGATTGGACACAAATCCTGTAACATGCTTGCAGTAGTCAAATGTTATAGCAGGTATATTTTCATATATTAACAGTTGCTAATACATTGTTTCCCTGTATGCATGCAATATAATTTGTCAGTTAATTAACTCTTCTCTGTTAAACATACTTAAAGGGTTAGATATAGAGACATAAGTGTATATAGCCTTGATAGATATTCTAAATATTTTATGATTTTCCTTCTTAGGCCTAGAAATTTTGGGTTATAAGATATTCACATTTAGAATACTTCCAGAAAAAGAAAGAGGAGGGAAACTTCTCTACTCATTGTATAACACCAATGATATTATGATACCCAGATGAGATATTACACACAAAAGAAAACCACAAACCAGTATATCCTGTGAAGATATATGCAAAAAATTTTTAATTTAGTAAATACAATCCAACAATATATAAGAAGGACCAAATACCATCCCCAAGTGAAATTTACCCAAGGAATGCAAGATTGGCTTAACATTTTTAAAATCAGCATAATTCACAATATATCAAAGGTGAAAAACTATATAATTCTATGATGAAATTTTTTTTTTGATAAAACACATCATCTATTCTTCATAAAAACTGGAAAATTAAAAGGGAACTTCCTTAACTTCATGAAGGACATCTACAAAAAACCCTACAGCCAACATCACACTAAATGGTGAAAGGCATCTACAAAACACCCTACAGCCAACATCACACTTAATGGTGAAAGGCAATATTTTTACCCCCTAAGTTCAGGAAAAGGGCAGTATGTTGCCTATTACCATTTTTATTCATTTTAGTGATGAATATAGTCAGTGCATTGAGTCAAGGAAAACATAAAAGGTATCCAAATTGGAAGGAAAAAAAACTATTTGCACATATCATTTATGTAGGAAATCCTGTGGAAACCTTTTAAAAGCTACTCGGTCAATATTCAAAAATAAGTTGTGTTTCTTTGTAGTCACAACACAATCAGAAATTTAAATACTGAAAATATGAAATACTTAGGGATAAATATAACCAAAAGATGCAAGAATTGTACACTAAAAACTGTAAAACATTGATGAATTATGGCTTAGTCTGCTTAGAGCAGACCCAAATAAATATACCATGCTCATAGACTGGAATATGCAGTATTGTTAAGATGTCTGTTTCCCCAAATTGACCTATAGATAACAAAGCCAGACAAATTCCATGATGCATTTATGGAAGTGAAACTATAGATAGGTTCACTTCCACGCAGTACTCACAGATAATTATTGTGCCCCTATTATGTCCCAGGCTCTGGAGATATAATCATGAACAGAGCTAAGGTTCTGCTTACACTACTTTTGATATGTGGGTTTTTTCACCACCACCAAGCAATTCTCTTGACACTTGGTAGTATCATACAATTCAGCTCAATTCTGACACTGCATAGTGATAGCATAAGACCCCATGGGTTAAGTACTTAATTATACAAGACTGTCCCCATCCCTCAGTTTGTCAACCACAGGTACAGGTTGTCCTGTGTGCTCCTGGCACACTACTATAGATTAAAGGTTGGAACAATCCCTCCTCCCCAGTTCATTAATTTACTGGAGCAGCTTACAGAACTCAGAAATATTTAACATTTATTAAATCAGCCCTTCACAACCCCCCGCCCCAAACAAAGTATAGGATATACTCAGGAGCAGTCAAGTGGAAGAGATGTATAGGACAAGGTATGGGGAAAGGAGCCAGAGCTTATATGTCCTCTGGAAGTATGCCACTCTCCTAGCACCTCAACATGCTCACCAACCTGAAAGCTCTAAGAACACCCTCTTGAGTTTTAATGGAGGCCTCATTAGTTAGATATTGATTAAATCATTGGCCATTGATTCAACCTCCAGCAGCTCTCCCCTCCTTGGACGTCAGAGGAATGGGACTAAAGTTCAACTCTAATCACATGGTTAGTGCTTCTGGCAATCAAACCCAATCCTCAGGTTGGGTCTAAAAGTTTTATCACCAACATCACAAACACCTCATTACTCAGTAGTTTTAGGAGCTTAAACCAGAAATGGGGACAAAGACCAAATATAAATCACAGTATCTCAAAAGCAAAAATACACCATCTCATAGATCATATAAATTAAGGACAAAAAAAGGAAAAGAAATGAGAAATCAAGATCGGCTCCTAAATTTCTGCTTGAGTAGCCAGGTGGATGATGGTACATTCATTGAACTAGGGAGCAGGAATTAAGAATATGATTTGGATATAGGAAATTGGAGGTGGGTTTTAGACATCTAAGAGGAGATTTCAAGTAGACTAAAGAATTAAGAACCTGACGTTCAGGGAGGAAGGTGTGGGATAGGGTTTAGGTTTGTCAGCGATAGTCATATAAGTGCTATTTAGAACCATGGGGACTGAATGAGGTTACTTAGAGAAAATCATAAAAGACCCAAAGCCAAATCCTTGAGTATTTCAACATTTGGAGGTGGTACAGAGGAAGAGTGTCAGTAAAGGAAATAGGGAAGTTGTCTTTGTGAGGTGGGAGAAAGCGGGTTTTGTTCTAGAAACAAAGATAAAGAATATTTCAGCGCCTCCCTGGTGGCGCAATGGGTTAAGCACAGCACTATGAAGCTATCCAGAGCCACTGCAGCACGAGTTCGATACAGCCAGGGAGATTCCCACATGGCGCAGCAGACCTCTCTTGCCTCGCCCACTGTTCACCTCAGCAGTGTACTTCAGTCGATCTGCCTGTTCTGCTCCCCACTCTGTCTCTGGTGAATCTTCTCACTACCCCATACCTCTGGCCTACACCCCAGCTTGTAGACAAAAATAAATAAATCTTTTTAAAAAAAAGAATTTCAATTTTGCTGAATGCTGTTGAGGTCAAATATAAGAACAGAAAGTATTTCAACTGGAATTTCATTGGTAACTAATGAGAGCAGTTTCAGAAAGGTGCCAATTAGAGTGGAATGAGAGATTTTGAGGTGAGAAAATGTAGGCAGAAACAAAAAGTGACTCGTCGAGAAATTTTCCTGAAAAGGAAAGCTAGGAAATGTAGCAATTGCTCAAATGGGCTGTAGGTCAAGAAAAGATTTTTGAAGCATTATACACACAAATATCTATGTCCCTGAAAATGCTGGTAAAGTCAGTGGCTCCTAGAATCAAGTGGGTTCTTAATGCTGCCAGACAACAGTACATTTCCTTAAATCCATTCACTCTCCCACAGTCCTAAGTAACATTAGAATCTCACGTGACTTTGTAAGATACATCTTATTTTACATACTATGAGAAAAAAAAATGCTGCCAATTAAACTATGGTATACTATCATTCGTAAGAGCAATTTCACAGATGTTGAAATGTGGCAAAAAAGTGTTGATGTAATGATGTATTTCTTTTTGCTCCTGAAACCTCTCCCTATCTTTACTTTCAGCTTTACACCTGAGAAAATAGAAGCACTTAGAAAAGGACATCCTCCTTTCACCACCACCAAATATGTGTGCCTATCTGCATCTGTGCCTGTAAGCTCTGCATACCCTTTTATTTCAATGGGTGAATTGTCTACACTTAGTAATGATCGTTTCAGTTGTGTATTGGATTTCATTCTTCTCAAGAACTTTCCTCCTCTCAAGAACTGTCCTGTCTCTACTATATTGTCAATTTCCCCCTCTCCATTGTATCATTTAAATAACAATATAAACATACTGTAATCTCTTCCAAATTTTTTTTAAGATTTTATTTTTGCATACAAGCTGGGGTGCAGGACAGAGGTGTGAGGCGATGAGAGGGTTCACCAGAGTGAACAGAGTGGGGAGCAAAACAGGCATATCGACCCAAATACACTGCTGAAGGGAGCAGCGGGCAAGGCAGGAGAGGTGTGTCCCACCATGTGGGATTCACCCCACAGGGCAGGGCACTCGAGCAGCAGCTGCCGACAGCTCCACAGCGCTGTGCTAACCCGTTGCACCACCAGGGAGGCTCAGTTTCTTCCAAATCTTAAGAAGAATCCCGGACCCAAAATCCACATGCAATGACAGACTTTTTTGCTACCTTTAAAGAATAGAACTTAAAAAATTAATACTGTCTATATTTGCTTTCTCCTCTTCCTTTCCTATTTTATTCCACTCTTAACAAATTCTTATTAGACTTTCACACTCGATACACTTGACAAATTGCATGTTTCAACAGCCTCCACGTTGCTGAATACAATGGTCAAGTCTTGGGTCTCATCTTACTTGACCTAGCAACATTGTTTAACACAGTGGATCACTTACTTCCACCTTCTAGAAACTGTACCTCCCTTTAATTTTGACGATCCAAGGTCTCCTACTTTTCCATAATCCTCACAGATTATTCCTTCTCAGTCTTCCTTGTTGGTTCCTCTCATCTCCCTGACCTAAACTAGTATATTTCTAAAAAAGAAAAAAATCAACTAATTATTCTCTTAGCATTAAGGTTTAGATTTTCCAGCATCAAAGATTCTGATGTCTGTCTTTTTAAACGAAAATTATATATACACTACCCTTTTCAAAATGACCATTGATCTCAGGGTAGCCCCACCGATACCAATGCTGGACTCACCTGCAAAAGAAAGCATGTGGGACGCGGTTCCGGACACAAGCTCTACCGGCCTTATGGGAAATGTAGTCTCTGATGAATTGCCTTCACCGCGGGGAAGCCTGGGAATCCTTGGGTGGACAGTTACTTCCGCACACGCGCAGTGGGTCTCTAGCCTGTATTCTGTAATCTTCCAGCGCGCGCTTTGTGAAGTGTGGGCGGGGGCTTCCCCGGAGTCTGTGGATGGCTCTGTAACCTGATCTTCGGTTTAGAGTCAGACTAGGAGCGTGGCAGTGAAAGGGTGGCAGGTATGACTGTCTGGGATTTGGGGGGCAAAAGGGAAGGACAGAGAGAAAGATAGGTACCAGTTTGTTGATATATCCAACCGAGGATAAAAACTTAGCAGCCCCCAGGTGCGATGGCTTTGTGTTCGGGCGCGTGAGCCTTTTTGAACTTTGGAATAGTCCAGAGAAAGTAGTAGCTGGACTTCGACTGCCACTCAGTGGGTTCCCGGGTCCCGGCGACCCTGGGGGCAGGCTTAATTTACATACAGGTCACTGTGTATAGGAGCCTGTGCATTCAACTCTGTTCCTGCTTCAAGAGCACCGTTGCGCCAACCACAGCCTACAACAGGGAATTTTAAGCTGTTTCAAGAGACTAGGAAGAATGCTCTGTATTCTTGGAATTCTGACAGCAATCATCTGAAATAATTGTTTTCTCTGTTTTGCACATGATTTAACTGAAGCTGACAGAGATGAAGTTATTTGCCTAGACACACTCAGTTTATTACGTAGAAGAGCTGAGCGTCAAACCTATATGAGTTTTCAAATTTTATTTGCACCTTACAAAAAGAAAAAAAAAGTTGGATTTCATCTCCTTTTTAAAATATTTGAGCAATGAATGCTGAATAAGTTTTGTGATTTTTTTTCTTTTTTTAAGGGTCTTAGTGAGTCTGCAGATCTTCCCAGTGAAAACTGTGAAAAAAAAAAAATGCTGAGACTCGCTCTTGAAAATGTTAACCTTTCCAGGAACCCAGCAGTGCTCCTTATCATTTCAAAAAGCCCAGACCTGGCTTATAGGAAATAGTAAATTTCCAAAGAGAGACAGATGTGATTTCTAAACAGAACACTATCTTACCAGAAAACACTAACAAAAACAAAAACATTTATCTGCATCCTTGGGTCCAGTATTCTCAAGAAAACCCACTCTAAATTTGAGATTTCTTACCTCAGCTTCAGAGCAGATACCAGAGAATTACAGGAGGGAATGATTTCTAGAGATCCTGAGCTTCAGATTCAAGACTTTTAACTCATTTTTAAATGTAAGGATATAGATACATTGCTGGGAGAAAAATTACTATCACTGGTTCGAAGGTTAACAACTTGTTATACCAGTAGTACAGAAATGTGCATCCTTATCTATATTTTATATAATCATAACAATCACAAGCAGAGGTGATTTGATGCTTATTTTAAAAATTGGACTTTTCTGACTTGCTACAAGCATTCTCCTACTAAGTGGCATTTTCTGAGTCTGACATATGAATGCTTCTGTTCTGATACAGTAGGATTCTACTTTGAAGACCTGGTTTTTCATGTCTTTTTGCTCTCGATCTATTCATAGATTCTATGCAAGAGGTACAGAAAATGATCAACTTTCAGGTAAGGCATCCATTTGTACAGTCATTTTAATTTCTCAAAATCCATATAAAAAGGAGATGTATAGTCATGGAAAATGTACAATGAATAGATGTCCAAAAGGAAATTTTAGAAAATTGTAAAATTGTTAAGTTATTACACAGGTTATAGAGTCTCCATACAGTTGGAATAAATTTGAACAATAAATGTATGGCCAGTCTTTCTAATGATCATAGAAAATGGATAACCAACCAGTTAAACTATTGGCATGGTCCCTGAGCATAAAGCAAAATAATTTTCTGGATAAGTAACTTTTTTTCCTGGCACAATTCTTAGAAGAAAATATCTTCTAATGGATTTCCATAGAGATATTGTTGGAATAATATTTACTGCAACAACCCTGTGATAGATAAAACATCAGAGTTCCTGTGACATTCTTAGAGTGTTCCCTGGGGTAAGCAGAGAACATAGTGCCAACCCGAACTGTATGAACTTAATTTGTAAGTCCAGGTACATAGTCTTTTTAATGTTCATCTGGATCCCTAAGTCTACCTTAGACTTTTTCTAGTGTCTCCAGCTATTCTTGAACATTTTCTCTTCCATGTCATTTTTGAAATCAGCTTGTCAGGGTCCATAAAGGATGGTGTTAGGTATTTTTATTGTAATTCCATTAAACTTTAGATTAATTTGGAGAGAATTCATACATTTTCAGTAAGTTTTCTGTTAAACTTTTCTTATAGGTCCTTCATACAGTTCTATCAGCTTATTATAATTCTTGTACATTTTTATTATGTTTACTCTAACATCTTTTAACTTTCTATTGATAATGGGATGAATTCTTTTTAATTTCCAATTGGCTGTTCTAATGGGAAGGTATGAATTTACCTATTTGAATTTATATTAACTTAGAGAACTATTATCGAGTCCCAAGAGTTCATCACATACTCTTCAAATGTTGCTTTGTCGGTTACTACCCAGGTTTTATGTCTGTTTTTTTTCTTTGTCTTGTTGCAATGACTAGGGGTTTTAATAATTACATATTTAATGTAATTGCCAGACAAAATTGTTGTTGTTGTTGTGGCTCCAAATTTAATAGGAATGCTCCAAGTGTTTCACTGTTGCCTTTTTGTTTTGATTTTGTTTTTAGTCAACTTATGGATTTTTAGTTTGCTAAGACTATTTTCATAAGTTCGGAACATTTTTCTCATGTTCTTCCTTTTTATACCTGTCAAAAAATCATATATTTTGTCTTAATATACCGATATGTCAAACTATACTTAATATAGTTTAGAGAATTTCAATTATATTTCCCAATAATGAGCTATCTTTGCACTCCTGGGATAAACTCTACCCACTCTTCTTAACTTTTTAAAGTGCCAGATAGTAAATATTTTAGACTTGAAGATCATAGAACTTCTGTGGAAACTACTCAGCTTTCCCCTTCCAGTTGCAAAACCAAGTGGGTGTAGTAACTATATTCCAGTAACATTTGATTTACAAAAATAGGAGGTCAACCCTTGGGTTTTGGTTTGTTGACCCTATTCTATATGGCCTTAACTATTACTTTGTGATAGCCACATAGCCACATGCCTTTCAATTTAGTGTTTTGACTTCAGTTTAAGGTAATTAAAATTTAATTTGATTTTGGCTTTGTGGTTGAGAGGATATATTTTATCATTTCAAAAAGTCCATTTTTGTATAGACATTTGTGAGGGACATGTGTTTTCTACTCTCTTAGGCATATATCGAGGAGGAATTGTTGGGTGACTCTATGTTGAACATTTTGATAAGCTGACAAACTGTTTTCTATACTTGCTGTACTATTTTACAGTCCCACCAGCAATTTACAAGAGTTCCAGTTTCTCCGCATCCTTACCAACACTTGTCACTGTTTGTCTTTAACTTTAATCATCTTCGTGTGAAGTGATATCTCATTGTGATTTTAATTTGCATTTTCCTAGTGACTACTGATGTTGAACTTGTTTTCTACATGTTGATTGACCTTTGATATCTTTGGAGAAATGTCTGTTCAAATCTATTGCTCATCTTTATATTAAGCTGTCATATTGTTGAGTTGTAAGAGTTCTTTTTATATGCCAGATTAAAAAATATCTCTTATCAGATATATGATTTGCAAATATTTCCTCCCGGGGCCTCCCCGGTGGCGCAGCGGTTGGGCGCTGAGCTGTGGAGCTGTCGGCAGCGGCAACGCGAGTTCGACGCCCGGCCAGGGAGAATCCCACATGGCGCCGCAGACCTCTCCTGCCTTGCCCGCTGCTCCCCTCAGCAGTGTATTTCTGATCTGCCTGTTCTGCTACCCGCTCTGTCTCTGGTGAACCCTCTCGCCGCCCTACCCCTCTGGCCTGTACCCCAGCTTGTATGTATAAATAAAAAAAAAAAATTAAAAAAAAATTTCCTTCCACTCTACAGGCTGTGTATTTTCACTTTCTTATGGTGTCTTCTGAAACCAAAAATTTTAATGAATTCTAATTTATCTACTTTATCTTTTGTCACTTTTAAAAAAAGATCTATTTATACATACAAGCTGGGGTGCAGGCCAGTGAGAGGGTTCACCAGAGACAGAGTGGGGAGCAGAACAGGCAGATCAACCAAAATACACTGCTGAAGGGAGCAGCGGGTGAGGCAGGAGAGGTCTGCCCCACCATGTGGTAATCTCCCAGGCTGGGCATCAAACTCACTCCACAGCCACCGACAGCTCCACAACGCTTCACTTAACCTGTTGTGCCACCAGGGAGGCCCATCTTTTGTCACATTTTTTCCAATATAAGAAACCATTGTCTAATCCAAGGTCACAAAAACTTGTGCCTGTGTTTTGTTCTAAGAATTTTATAGTTCTAGCTCTTACATTTTGGTCTCTAATCCAATTTAAGTTCATTTTTGTGTATGAGGTGAGGCAGAGGGAACCCAACTCCATTTTTTCCGTGTGGCTATCCAGTTTCCCCAACACCATTTGTTAAAAAGAATGTTCTTTCCATCATTGAATTGTCCTGTTTCTAGTTGAAAGTTTTTTTTTTTTATTATTTATACATACAAGCTGGGGTACAGGCCAGAGGCATGGGGCGGTGAGAGGGTTCACCAGAGCCAGAGCGGGGAGCAGAACAGGCAGATCATAAATACACTGCTGAGGGGGGCAGCGGGCGAGGCAGGAGAGGTCTGCCGCGTCATGTGGGATTCTCCCTGGCCGGGCGTCGAACTCGCGTCACCGCTGCCGACAGCTCCACAGCGCAGCGCTTAGCCGCTGCGCCACCGGGGAGGCCCTCTAGTTGAAAGTTTTAATATGATTTATGTTTCTATCACAAGGTATATTTCTGAATCGTATGTACAATAGTTATCATCTATGACTTTCTGAAAACTCAACAGTGAACATGATATTGGAATATCATGCCTTGATTCTCCTGCAAGTCCCCAAATGATGCACTCTTTAGTTTGAAGATGAATGTGCTATTACAGGAATCAGTGGCGTTTCAGGATGTGGCAGTGGATTTTACCCCAGAGGAGTGGCAGCTGCTTGACTGTGACCAGAGGACCTTGTATTGGGATGTGATGCTGGAGAACTTCAGAAACCTCATCTCTGTGGGTAAGGATAGTGGGTGGTAATTTTTCATTGTAACTCAGATTGTACCAGTAGTGCTCTCCTATTAAGACTTTTGAAAACTATGAACTTTCTGAAACATTAAGTTTGGCCCTGAATTCTAGAGATCAAACTCTTAATCCCCTTTAGGGATCAGTTTATGCTTCTGCTTCCAAAATGGAGGTAAAGGATCTTTTCTAAAGTCCCACCTGTTATCCTCTATAGGCTCAAGGAGCTGAGTTATGAGGTAGTTGTTTGTCTCTGGCACTTTCGTCTTCCAGTTCTGTGTTGTTTTCCATAAAAAGGGGCTCCCGTTACTAAAACAAAAGTGATCTGGAAGGTGGAGCAAGGAGAAGAGCCATGGATGGTGGAGGACGAGAACCCATGTTGGAGCTATCCAGGTGAGTGAGAAAAAACCAGAGATGGAAGTGTTTGGAATAGCATTCACAATTGATCAATGAAAGACGGGCATCTTTAAATATTTTTCAAGAAGCACCTCTTAAAAGCCATGTACAACTTTAGAAGTGACTGGGTACACCTGACGTAACATCATCAGAACCCCAAAGACACTTCCAGTTTTACTCTCCTCACATAGCTGCTTTTGGTGTTTGCTCACTTCTTGTGTCAAGGGATATCCCATTCCTCTCTGCTCTGGCTCCTCACACTGTCTGTTTCATTTAGGTTTTTGCTTTGTTCTCTTAGTTCCTAAAACCCTCATTCTGCTGTACCCCTCAGCATGGTCAGAGATCTTTTCCATAATTCTTTTTTTTTAAAGTTTATTTATTTATGCATACAAGAGCTGGGGTGTAGGCCAAAGATGTGGGGGAGGGTGAGAAGATTCACCAGAGACAGAGTGGAGAGCAGAACAGGCGGATCTACTGAAATACACTGCTGAGGGGAGCAGCGGGAGAGACAGGAGAGGTCTACTGTGCCATGTGGGAAGCTCCCTGGCCCGGGATTGAATTTGTGCTGCAGTGGCTCTGGATGGCTTCATAGTGCTGAGACTTAATCCCTTGTGCCACCGGGGAGGCCCCCTACAGCCCGTTTTTACAATGTAGTCAGATTGTGGATTTGAAGTCTCACTCCAACAATCACTGTCTAACCTTGGGCAAATTATACAACCTTCTTTATAAAAAAGGGATAGTATTAACCCTTACTGCAAGCTTATCACAAAGATTATAATGAGTTAATACATGCAAAACCCTTCAAATAGTTGGCAAACAGTAACTTTTCAGTATGTTAATTATCCCCCTAAACTTTTAGTAACATTATGCTCTAATTGTTTTCCTTTAAAAAAACGAACCCAACTCATTCCTTTTGAGTCATATGCCCCACCTGTGTACCCCACCTTGCTCATCTTTAGTTCACTGCTAATGAGTTATTTGCCTTCTAGTACATCTTTCTGCTTCACTTGGTATTGTTGATATGTTTTGCAAGTTCCTTCTAAGTTTTAATTGAGTTGGTTCCTTGCTAATCTGTCCTTATCCTTTTTACTGCTTATTCACTTTTTGTTTCTTGCCTTCTCTTCCATCTCCAGAATCTCTTCACAGCAACTTCCTCAGAAACTTCATTGCTCTAAAGAATAAACTTACTTGCTTTATGCTTTCACCAGCATCTTTGCCTCCCTCAACCTTCCATTAGAAGAATTTTACCTCACCAGGCCTTACTGTTTTTTTCATGGTAACCAATATTCTTTAAGCTTCCCCTTTATCTTTATGTTACAATGAAGCATAATGACTGCTTTGAGTCTCAAAATCACTGTGCTAAGCAGTTTGTTCTAACACTCATGAGTTTCTCCTTAAATACTTCTGTGACTTAATGCCTTTGATTTCAGCTATTAGACTGATTCAAAATAAAATCATCCCCTGCACAGAGCACATAAAAGAAGTATGTTTCAAATGATTTAGACACCAGTGATTCCCTGGAACCCAAATTGTACTGATATAAATCAAATGAATTTTAACTCCTGACTCTGTGTCTAGGCTGTTTATGTTACTGTTTTGCCAATTCTACTTTATTTTCTGGTTTATCTTAAATGTTCCTGCAAGACTTATCTAAATTAATTCACTTTTCTTGTCCCTTTCCTAACAAACATAAATATTACTTTAAAACCTGTACTATTATATTTAAATGGATTTTAAGGTCTTCTATAATCTGCTTCCAGCTTGTTTATCCAGAATTTTTCATCTTTTACCTACGGCAGTTGAGCTCTTTAACATCCTTTGTACACAATTTTCTTCTCTGCATCAGATCTTTTGATTCTGGTATGTTCCACCTAGTTAAAATCAATATGCTTTTAAATATGTTTCCTGAGAAGGATTCAAAGAAAGCAAAAAATGAAAAACTGTCCATTTCCGTGTATGTAAATTGCAGTTTAAAAGGCAAAACATAGCCATATAAAGTATTTTAAAATTTGATGAGCATGGAACACTTGTTCAATGTACAATAACATTTTAGTTTTGTTCTAGTTAATAGTCAAAATGAATGGTTTAGGCAACAGCAGTGACTAGCTAAGAAGTCAAAGAAAATGGAACTTAAAGTTTAGAGTATGCAAAGATTCTTACCTTTTTTTTGAGATCTTGATATCTCCTTCCTAAAGAATATATACATACTAGATAGAATAAGAGTGGTGGGGGAGGGGCCTCCCTAGTGGCACAGCAGTTAAGTGCTGTGCTGCGCTGTGGAGCTGTTTGCGAGTTCAGTTAAGGCTGGGGAGATTCCACACGGTGTGGCAGACCTCTTCTGCCTCCCCTGCTGCTCCCCTCAGCAGTGTGTTTCCATCGATCTGCCTGTGCTGCTCCCCACTCTGTCTCTGGCAAACCCTCTCGCCGCCCCACGCCTCTGGCCTGTACCCCAGCTTGTATGCATAAATAAATAAATCTTAAAAAAAAAAAAAGAGTGGTGGGGGAGGGCAAGTTAAAGGGCAAAAGGAACATAAGCAAAAGATTGTAGTTATAGAGAGGCTGCATTCCTTAGAACAGAGGGTATTTGTTGAGGACTAGAGAAATGAATACTTAACACTTTGTGGTCCACTCACATATTAGTACGTGTTTTTGTCACCAGTGTCAGGTGGCTGCTCACGTATTAATACGTGTTCATCTAGTCTCTGGTTTTTCACGCCACGGTAGATTTATTTGGAACTATTAGGAGCTATTTCTTTGATCATACTCAGTCTAGAAGCTTTACACATTGTTTTGGTGAAAGTGTAAGGTGTTTTATGAGATATTACAGTTTTTTTAATATCCAGTAGTTCAGGAGTTGTGTGTGTTTTATTGAATGCTTATACCATTCATGCGGTGGTACAGAAAATGGCCCGCCCCAAGGGCTGGTAAATTTAAAGGGCACTGGCACACAAAGTGTTAAGAACCATGACTGAATTTATCATATTGCCCAGTTTTGTTTACCAGGCTGATTATTCTGGACTTTTCATTTGGTTATTGATTGAGGTAGAATAGTGCTGCTTCCAATTGGTTGAAATAGAGAGGAAAGAAGAAAGAAACCAAATTGCCATACTTAGAATCACTCTATAAAGAAATGTTTACTAATGGCTGTAGCCCACTACTCAGTGCAGTTTTGCAGAGAAGGATAAGATATGGAGTGAGAGATTAGGGAAGAGCTCCACATGCAAGAAAACTCAGGAATTATAACCTCTTCTTCCTAAATTTTTTTTCATGGAGCAACAGATTTGGGAGTTACAGGATTTTAAAGCTAGACGTTAAAAAAATATGTGACTTTAGCAGCAAAGCAGCTTTGTAGGGACTAGTTTAGTATGTCAGAATAGTGCTTGTCAAATACAAATATGACAGCTAGTTGTTACATAGAGAAACCTAGCCAGAAAGAAAATGAGCAGACAGAATCTGTGCCAGGGCTAAGGATGAACTGCCCTCGAATGTCCTGCTTGACATTTGTGTTCCTGGACTTATTGGGAAGAATGAATCTTAGCTATAGTTGAGTTGAGTCCTGTCTACAGATATGTCTCAGCTGTAGTTTGGATGGGGTTAGAGGACTGGAAATAAAGTTCCTGAACGGAATAGACATTTTCCTTAGATGATTAAAAGGAAAAGGGGACATGAATGAGGGAAATAAGGAGGTACTCTACCAGGATAATCTAGGAAATAGGTAATGCGGACTCTGATTCTGATCAGCCTCCTTCAAACCTAGACTATCCTCTGATATTTTCCCAACTCCTATTGTCCTATCCATTAAGCAGACTTCCACGATGGAATCTCGTCATTCTATGAGCTAACCATGCAACCTTTTGGAGCATCCTTTTGACATCCTTTGTATTCTGCTCATTGTGCCTTATGCCTATTTTACTGTCTCTCCACAGGTCATAAGTTAAGCATCTGTTCGCATTGTCATTCACGTGCTCATATTTCTTCTTTAGCAGTTTTATATTTAAAGCTCTAGCTTGGAGCAAATACAAGATTTGTTTGGGAATAAGACACTAGATTTGAAATCATGTAAGTTTCTTTCCATCGATGGAAAAATTAACCAGGAATATTTTATTGTACTTCTTTTTAGAAGCCGACTGCCCACATATTGATGAATCAGAGCAGCACCAGGAAAACAAAGGCAATTTTTTAAATTCAGTTTTGTTCACATTCAGTAAAATTCTGACTATGGAGAGACTCCATAGTTATAATATGAACACAATTCTTAATCCTGCAAGAAAAAAACCATATACATGTAAGTCATATGAGAAGACTTTGCAACCTACTTTAGATGCACTTAACTGTAATAGAGATTATCCTGGAGAAAATGCTTATAAATGCAACGAATGTGGGAAAACCTTCAAAAGGAAGTTTCATTTCATGAGGCATGAAAAAAATCATATGAGAAAAAAACCCTTTGGGTGCAATGACTGTGGGAAAGCCTACAGCAGGAAGGCACAACTTGCAGCTCATCAGAAAATTCATAATGGCCAGAGACCTTTTGTGTGCAATGAGTGTGGGAAAGCTTTTATGCATAAAGCACAACTCATGGTCCACCAGAGACTTCACACTGGAGAGAAACCTTATGAATGCAGTCAGTGCGGGAAGTCATTCACTTGGCACTCCTCTTTCACGCAACATGTGAAATCTCATACACTTGAGAACTCATTTAAATGTAAGGAATGTGGGAAAACCTTCAGGTATAGTTCATCCCTTTATAAACACTCTAGATTTCATACAGGAGAGAAGCCCTACCGATGTATTGTGTGTGGCAAAGCCTTTGGCAACACATCTGTGCTTGTTACGCATCAAAGAATTCATACAGGAGAGAAGCCTTATGGATGTATGGAATGTGGCAAAGCCTTCATCAGGAAGTCTCATCTCCTTAGACATCAGATAACTCACACAGGAGAAAAGCCCTATGAATGTAACAGTTGTGGTAAAGCATTTGCCCAGAAGTCAAACCTTATTGTGCATCAGAAAATTCATACATAATATTCACGTTATGTTTATGAGAAAGGCTTAAGTATTAGAGAAGTCTTATTAAATAGCAGAGAATTCATGGTGAGGAGAAATCCAAGTTTGGGTGAATTTGGAAGAGTAGATGCTTATAAAATTTAATTCCAATCAAATTCTGGAAATGGTAACAAAGTTTTTACAGGAAAGATCACAGAAAATACTGAATTATAGGTAATAAGTCCTTGGAAAGTAAACAAATCAAGCAAGCAGTGAGAACTATACTAAGCCTGATTTTTAAAAAATTATAATAAATTACACAATTATGCAAGTGTGAAGTGTTTTTTATCTATACATTAAATTGTATACATTAAGTCATATCTATTAGGCTTCTGGAATAAATATCACCATTTTTTTCCACCAAATCCTAACAATGTGCAGTGAGGAAATGTGGTTTAATATATGTATGTATTTCAGTAATATTTTTCCATTTGCTGGCACTTTTAATGGGCACAGCAGTCTCCTCTTTAGTGATGAAACTTGTTATAAAGATATTTCCCTATGTATGTTAATACCAAAAGAAAAAATTTAACAGGATAACAATGGGGGCAGGGGAGCAACTATATTAAGTTGAGGAAAAGAAGTGTTAAAATTAAAATGTAAATAAAACATTTGCTCTTCAGATATTCCTGTTCTTTTTCATCAGTGTATTTGCATACGCTGTAAGCTTAGCTCACGTAGACGTTAACTGCTGGGGAATCCTCTGTATTTGATTAAGTAGGGTGTCCTGATAACTTTGCAACTTTCAGGGAATGAGCTTCTGTGGATTTTTTGTTTTGTTTTGTTTTTTTCATTTTTTGGTAAGAAATTGATACAGGTTAAGTTCCCGGGTGCCTGGAATGTTCTATATGACAGCATAAGCATTGCTCACGTTGAAAGGGGCAACATTTTCTGCTTAGCAATTTCACTTTGCAATGTGACATTTTGTAAGTTCCACAAAGTCCCTTAAAACGATAAACTAGTATTTAAGCTAAAGATTTTATTGTTGTCCACCGTATTCCTTGATAATGTCAAAAAGCCTTGAGTGGTGACAAAACAGCTTGAACCTAAATTCAGATAGCAAGCCTTTTTCTTAAACTTAATTACAATTATGCTGCATTATTTCTCTTTTAACCTATTTTTTGAAGACTGGTTACTTTTTGTACAAAGATATAAAACTCAAGGAGCTAAATTAAGGCTTGTCTATTAACAGATTCTTTGCTTGACCAAACTTTGATCAGGTTCCTGAATCTTCTAGACCCTTCTGTAACGCGTCCTTGTAAAATGTTTTAGCAAGAACCCTGCTAACAATTTAACCAAGCACCCTCACCAGTTATCTGATCACCCTGACCTGTCTTTAGCAAGAATCCTGTTAGGTTTATTTAGCCAGAATTCTTACCTACAGTGTTCCTTTTTAGTTAATTTTCCATCCACTTACCCTGCTCCTTGGCTATAAATTCCCATTTGCCCATTCTGTATTCAGAGTTGAACCCAATCCTTCCCACCCACATCAAAATTCCATTGTAGTGGTCCCTATACTTACTATTGATAGTCCTGAAAAAAAGTCTGCTTTGCCATCTATAACAACTATCATTGAGTATCTTTTTAAAATAGCTTCTTTCTATAGTATTTTCCAAGTTAATTTGGGAGGCTACATGCTAGTTTCACTTTTGTAGTCATTCGAAATGTTCCCAGAACCTCCTTTCTTTTGGAATTGATCTTTAGGATCAGATCCCAGCCATACATTTCCTACTTAAGACTATAGGAAGAGGGCACATTTTCAGAGTAGGGGGCTCCACTGTTGTCAGCATGATGTGAGGTCCCCTTGGAAAAGCAACTGTGAGGCCAAGTCGGTGACAAGACATGCAATTGTCTGCTCTCAGAATAGAGAGGAAAGGGGGCTTTAATTGTAGTATCATCAGGAAGCATGTAATCAGAAACTTATGGGTCCCATAAGTTAATTTTTTCCCTTAAGTAGAAGGAACACAGTAGAGTAAAATACATTTCCAATACTAGTCAAATATGCCACCTAGATAGAGAGTTTTTGTCCTCTGGCATCCCTTTGGGGAAGAAACTATGCTCAACTCCATCCAAATATCTTGTATTCCCATAACTCCCTAGTCTATCTGTGTTCTGTGGCTGAAATAGCCACACACAATTTAAGTGAGAAATCCGTTGATATTTCCCCCCACCTCTCAGAGTTTGACATACCTTGAGATTTTCTTTTTTAACGCTACAAAAACCGCAAACACCTCTCTTTCATTTTATACATAAGTAGTAGATTGACGTTTACCCCCCAAAAAACTTCATTTTTCCTCTTGATTATATCATATATGCTAATTCTGAAGAACCACATACGAAAAGTACAAGGAAAAGAAAAAACAAGAAAAGGGAGATTGGAGGCATATCAGCTTTCCCACCCAACAATCCTCACGCCTCAGACGCGCCCGTGCAGGTAGGTGTCCGTGGGAGCGCTGACATCGCAGAGGCCACCAGCCTAGAAAGACACCTGTCTATGTCCCTCCTTTTAGCTGTCAACACCTAAGTTGCCTAACTTCGAAGAGCTTCGCCCGGCCAGACCTGGCCCATTCAGAGCTCTGCAGTGAGGCGTGACCTTCGCCAACATACGGAGGGAGGCCTTGGGCACTCCCAACGTAGGACTGCACAAACTAAAATTTTTTTTTTTTTTTCTAGCCCCATATAAAACTGAAAACCGAACCTCTGTGCGCGGCAGCGTGACCGTCAGGTGGCGCGCTGCAGTGTCTTATGGGAGTCGCCAGGGCTCACTCCACGCAGGCGCAGTGCAGTCACCGTGGCGGGCTTCCTATCGCGTTCGGGTGTGCGGCAGGTGAGGCGGGGCAGCTTTACTGCATCTGCACTGACTCGTCAAAACTCGGATTTGGAAGGGTACTCTGGGTCAGAGGGAGGATGAAGAGCAGGCGGCCAGAATGAGGGTGGGATTGAGGGGCTTGAAGCCCCAAAATCGAGGGTCCCAGGAGCGATGGTCCCCCAAAAAGTGACGCCCAAGTTTTGGCTATGGAGTGTTGAAGCCTTCCAGCTTCCCTAAATCAGTCACTTCACTCATCTGTGATCACTTCAGACCCGAGCCTTTGTGGAATGTTCTACCCAAATGACTCCAGGATTCCTTTCTCCTTCAGACTCCATCCTTCGCTCAGCCACATTGTGTTCCTCTGCTCCCAGCTGTGAGCCCCCAGGTTGGGGCCATGATCCAAGATAGCTGTAGTGGAGGTCAGCAGCATGTCTCTCCTCAGACAGCAGTGTGTGCAAGGTGCTTCCATCATTTGGAGCCTCAGGTTTCTCGGAGTCATGGACTTTTTGGTCATGGACTTTACAGTACCAGTGTGAGAAGCCCCTAGCCCGAGTGTCTCCAGATATGTATCCTGGGAGGTGCTTTGTGTAACATTGAGCTCGGCTGGGTTTCCAGCTTCAGCTGACTCGTGCTGAGGGTACAGAGGCTTGGGGCCCAGCAGAAAGACGCCAGCCAGGGAAAAGCTATTCCTGAGCCCACGTGCGCTAAGAAATGAAGGCTGGAGCTCTACAGGCAGCTGGAACCCATATTGAGGGGATACACAGGTGATGTAGGTGATGTGAGGAGTCCAGGAGGAAAGAGCTGCTGGGCTGCAGGGGTTACTTAGCAAGACTTGAGTCAAGTGACCACTTTCAGAGGACAGGGAGAGACTGTGGAGGTTTTGACTCAGAATAAAGAGGAACTTAGCTGAGGTAATGAACTACCCGTAGTCCTTCCAACAGTATAGGAGGGTACCTGTTTCTTCGTACTCTCATTAGTAATGATTAGATCAAACCTCATCTTTGCCTACTGAAGAAAAATCATGTGACATTGTTATCTGAATGTCCATTTTTAAAATAATTTGTGAGGCAGCCTGTCTTTTCCCATGTTTATTCACCCTTTTTTCCCCTCTAGGAATTATTCAGGTTTTTTTCATTTGTCCATTTTTAACTAGAGCATTTTTTTTTTTATTTATACATACAAGCTGGGGTACAGGCCAGAGGCGTGGGACGGCGAGAGGGCTCACCAGAGACAGAGTGGGGAGCAGAACAGGCAGATCAGAGGTACACTGCTGAGGGGAGCAGCGGGCGAGGCAGGAGAGGTCTGCTGCACCATGTGGGATTCTCCCCGGCCGGGCGTCGAACTCGTGTCGCCGCTGCCGACAGCTCCACAGCGCAGCACTCAACCGCTGCGCCACCGGGCAGGCCCAACTAGAGCATTTTTTATCTTACTGATTTTTAAGAACTCTTTGTATTACTAGGGTTAATGAGCCTCTGCATAAGATATGTATCTATCTAGAGAGATGTAGACATACATATATAGTTGTTAGTTTTTTAAATTGTTCTTTGAACTATTTTTGTGGCTTGAGGCAGAACCCTGGAGTCCCTTTTATCCTGTCTACTTTTATCATTGTTGCCAAGTATACCCCTCTGTGCCACAAACATTGGTGAAGATGCTTGCTTACTGAGAAGGAATTTCTGTTCATTGGTGTTTTAGGAACCTGTTCCACTCAAGGTCATGGCCATGGACTTCACAAAGGAGGAGCGGAGGCAACTAGACCATCCACCAAAGTCTTTGAACCAAGAGGTGATGCTGGAGGTCTACGACAACCTGGTCTTAGTAGGTGAGAACAACTACTCTTTGGAGAATTTTGGTGTCCTTGGTTGTTAAAAGTTGCGGACTCTTAGTGTTTAACTTTAGGGTTCTATTTAGAATACAGATCTCCTCTCTGAGTTTACACAGGAGAAAGGCCATTCAGTGTGACACCTGAGGAAAGCCTTCTATTACAGCACAGACATCATGTTTGTTAGAGTCCACTCAAGATAGAAATCCTCTGCAGGACAAAAGTGAGTTTAAATTTTTAATCCATTCAGATTTCACAAGGAAGAAAAACCCTGCAAGTGGGGGCAACATAGCAAGAACTTCTGCTAGTGTGCCCGTCTTCCCTTTACCAGAGTCTCTGTCTCCCACAGCTCTCGGAGCTCCTCAGCTATGTGTGCTTTGTTCACGTTGTGTCCCCCCAGCACCAGGACAGTGCCTGATGTGAGTGGATACTCAGTAAATATTTATTGAGTGAAAATACATGTGGAAGGGAGTCCCTGTTCATGCCGTGTCTGTGGTCAGGGCATCAAGGTCCGCACATAAAACCTTTTCCAAAACTATATTGTGGGTAAAGATTTCAGTCAGATCACAAGTTTGTTTCACGATGAGTTAATCCCTGCAGGAGAGAAATCCTGTTAACCCAATGAATATAGTAATGGACTTAATCAGAATTTAGTATTCAAATTATTAAACTGGTATTGTAAATTTTAAAACATATCTTCAACACAAGAATCCTCACCCCCAAAATGTATTCATTGTAAAAAAAATATATTAAAAGGTATATCTATTTTTAATTCCTGTGAAATGAAATTATGTGTCAGGCTCTGGACTGGCCACCTACACAGAAGGTAACCCCACCAGAATCTGGCAACAGTAGCTAATTTTCTTTGTTTTATATTTAATCTCGGAGCATTTTATGAGCTATAACCAGTGAGTTGTCCAATAGCAGTAGCAACAAGGTCTTCCACCTGGCAAAGAGCCCTTCTAGGCTGCAAACCTCCTGGAATGACTTGAATGTCTCCTCATTCATCATGTTCCCAGGCTGCTGGATGCAGAAAAGAAGGGCCAGGGCCAGGACTAATGAAAAGAGGTTGGAGGAAGGAAAGGAAAGCGAGTCTGAAAGGTTTGGGAATATTTAGAAGGAAAGGACAGTGTCTAGGAAATAGGTTGTGGGATAGTGGGGTAGGCTTCTCTATCAAGTATGTTGACCCCCAGCTCAGGGCTCTCCCTGGAGGATGTGTTGAGTAGAGAGTGGTTTGTAGCAGGTAGAGATGGACCCCATTAACATCAGCCAGAAGAACTGTGTGAAGGAACTGGGAAGACAATTCTGTGTCTCACTGTTTCCCCAAGTGACCCAAAGCAGGTGGGTTTTTATCCTTCCTGTGGAAAGAAGGATCACATATAGGAATAGTAAGGCTGATCTCCCTCAGGAAGCATAACATGATCAGAGGACAGGGCTTGGGGGCCTGCTAATGAAGAGGGGAGACCTGGCTAGTAAAAGTTAGGAAGAGGCCACTGACCCAGTTTCATCACTAAATCTGGGTAGGGAAGAAAGTGTCAACATTTCCACTAAATCCTTCACCTATGACAAATGTGCTCTGCCATGTCCCCACTAAGCAGCTGTTTCATGGGGAAAGGACATCCATGGTTAGAAAGGCTTTGGGGCTCTTTAAGACTGCCAGTTGAGCTGGCAGGGACCAGGGACCACAGGCTCAAGAGGACTATAATGGCAAAAGGCACATGGGAGGCACTCATATATCACTGAATGAAGGTTTTATAAAATTAGGTTTGCCTTAGTTTCTTTTCTTTCTTCTGATTTTCCTCTCTTGTTATTTTCTGGTTTTAGATCTAAAAACATTCTAAGTAAAAGATATTTCAGACATAGAGATGTTCAGAAAATATAGCAACTGTGTTCTCACCTCTGAAATGTTAAAAATTATACCATCTTAGCTTCAGATGATGTTTTGTTAATGAAAAAATAACATGACCAAAGCCTCATGCTGTTTTTTCTGTTACTTTTACTCAGAGGTAACCATGATGCTGAAGTTACTGAGTATTATTTCTGGCAGGAAATATACAGGTTTTTTATTTCTTGTATATCTATGGTATTTTAAATTTTTATATAAATTATATTGTACGTTATCTTTTTGTAACTTGGTTTTATTCACTGAACATTCCTTTTTTTGAGATTTTTTTTTCTTAATGCTGGTGTTTTAGAACTAATTGATGGGTTTTAACTTCAGTCATGTTCTTTCAGTACATTATGTGTATATCCCTATGTCTGTGACCCATTTTAAATACTGTAGCTCTATAGAAATTGTTCTGGTTATTTAAGGCTCTTTATTTTTCCATAAGTTATAGGACCAGCTTGTCTAAACCCTTGAAAAATCTGTTGGATTGGGGTTAGCTTTCCTTTTTTTTTCACTCCTTTCATTCCTTCTGTTGGATTGTGTTTTCTTTATTATCCCTTTATTTCCCTAGTGATTCAGTAGCTAAATTTTTTCTCTTTAGTATTATGTTAACTTAATAAAGTCTGTATTATGCCCCTCCTAACAGACATATTATGCCCCTTCTAAGACACTTTAACTCTGCCCCTTTTCCCATGTTACATGAGATTGTATATGTTTTTTTTTTTTTAAAACAACACAAATTTTCAATTTTGGAAGTAAAGTTCAGAATGAGTCATCTGGCAAAATTAAGGTGTCAGCTGAGCTGCATTCCTTCTAGAGACTCCCAGGGAGGATTGATTGCCTTACTAGGTTTTGAGGCCCCTGGCTTTCCTTAACTCATGGCCCCTGTGTATGGTTTTAATTTAAATTTTTTAAAAGATTTATTTATTTATGCATACAAGCTGGGGTGTAGGCCAGAGGTGGGTGGGTGGGTGAGAGGATTTACCAGAGACAGAGTGGGAAACAGAACAGGCAGATCAACTGAAGTACACTGCTGAGGGGAATAGTGGGCGAGACAGAAGTCTGCTACGCAATGTGGAAATCTACCTGGCCAGGGATCAAACTCATCCTGCAGTGGCTCTGGACAGCTTCATAGTGCTGCAACTTAACCCGTTGCACCACCAGGGGGGCCCCAATTTTTAAATGTTTTTAAACACACTCCCAGATCTACCACTATCATCATCATCATCATCATCATTGCAAATAACCAATGCAAGTTTGAGTTAACCTGCACATTTGCCAGTTTCTTACTAATTCTTGCATTCCCTCCTTCCTTCTGAGTTCTACTTCCTCAGCCTCCAAGAATAAGAAGCAACTTGTATAATAAATCCTTTATTTTTCCTTTACTCTTGAATTATAACATAGCTGGATATAGAATCCTGAGTTCACATTTCTTTTTCCTCAGCAATTTTTAGTTTCTGGCTATTGAAAAGTCAGTTGCTATTGAAAAGTCTGTTCTTATTCTAATTGTTATTCCTTTTGAGACAGTCTGTTTTTGTCTTTTCTCTCTGGTGCTTTTAAGATTTAAGATTATCTCTTTATTTTAAAATCCTGAAAGGCAGCAAAGTATTCTGCCCTTTGACTAACTGTATTTAGGTGTGAATTTGTTTATAATCAGGACACATTGTATTTCTGCGTGCTATTTTCTGATTTGTTAGTTTTCTTACTCTTTCTACTTTTAGGGTTATCTTTTTTCCCTAATTTCTTGAGTTATATGGTTAGAGAATATTTGTTTTTAGCCTTTCTTGTTTTCTAATAAATGCATCTCAGTGAATTAAATTTCTTCAAAATTCTTTGTCAGCATCTCTTCCAGAACACAGTTTGGCAATGAGTCAAATCTTTATGCCATTTGGCTCAGAACTTTCATATCTAAGAATCTATATTAAGGAAATAGTCAGGTGAATTATGTGTAAAAATAACATGATTTCTAACAGTAGAAAATAATGTTATTTCTAATGTTTTTTAAAATATTAATATTTAAAGATATTTTTTCTAGATCATAATATATTCTTATGAAACATTTTTCTCTAGCAAGAAAAATTATGTTTTTGGGATCTAGTAATTTAGGGAAATAATTAATGTAGTAAATGTAAAGACAGATACACAGGGAAATAACTGGAAAGAAATACACTAACATATTTTTTTTTTAAAGGTTTATTTGTTTATACATACAAGCTGGGGTACAGACCAGAGGCGTGGGGCAGCGAGAGGGCTCACCAGAGACTGAGTGGGGAGCAGAACAGGCAGATCAGAAATACACTGCTGAGGGGAGCAGCGGGAGAGGCAGGAGAGGTCTGCCGTGCCATGCGGGACTCTCCCCGGCTGGGCATCGAACTCGCGTCGCTGCTGCCGACAGCTCCACAGCGCAGTGCTCAACCACTGCGCCACCAGGGAGGCCCTACACTAACATATTAATAATGTCAATGGATGACTTTTATTTTCCTATTTTATGAAACTACATGGGAGAGAAACCATGTCTACGTGATAAGTGTAGTAAGGGTGCTGTTCTTCATTATACCCTTCATTCAAGACAGAAATAATACCACTATGTTAAGTGTGGTAAGTTGTTTTCTGAGCACAAAACTTGGAATTCGTCAGAGAGTCAAAAGGGAGAGAGGCCTGTACAGATGCAATGAATGTAGTAAGTGCTCCTTAACTTAGGCTTCAGGGGCCTCCCCGGTGGCCAATTGGTTAGGCGGTTAGGGACTGCACTGTGGAGCTGAGCAGCGACTTGAAATAGACGCCAGGCGGGGGAGATTCCTACATGGTGCGGCAGACCTCTCCTGCCTCTCCTGCTGCTCCCCTCAGCAGTGTGTTTCCCTAGGTCTGCCTGTTCTGCTCCCCACTCTGTCTCTGGTGAACCCTCTCACTACCCCACACCTCTGGCCTACACCCCAGCTTGTATGCATAAATAAATGTTTAAAAAAAATTTGGCTTCAGAACTTCACATCCATCAAAGAATCCACACAAGATAAAACTACTATTAATGTGTGATATGGACATCAGTTAGAAAGGGCGTACTCACCTTTGGAGAAATCTACACAGAAGAGAATCCTTTATCATTGTGGTAATGAGGACTGTCAAAACTGCAAGTTACAGTCCAAAGAGACACCTGCATAAATGTGACAAATGTTTTCCAAAAATATTTTAACAAAGTTTACTGAGAATCTTTAAAATCCATAATAGGATTACACATAGGGAATAAACCATACCAATAGCCTGAGAGAAATCAGAATGAAAATAATATAACAGGTGTTTTAATGTTACAAAATGTAGAAGGAGTTACTGAAAGGAATGATCACTGTGGGACATCCTGGGCTCATAATGAGACTTTGAAAATGTCATGGTTCATATCATGACTCATCTAGGGGTACAAGATGCTGCCAATAACCCAAGTGATTGTGGAGGCAGGTCCACAATGCTACTTTCCCTGGGTAATAGTGTTCTGTGCGTTGTGTGAAGTATATCTTGAGATGTCTGAAAGAGTCTACTTTAACATCTCTGACATGAGTATTCTTATTTCTCAGAGTCTGGTTTGAGAACACAGTGGAATTACTCTAGGAGGGTGTTAGGATGTAAATAATACTAGGATACTTAATGTACGAAAACTTCAGTGTTCATAATTGTCTAGGGGACTTATAAAAATGCAGATTCCTGAGCCTCATTCCATATCTACTTAGTCTGTAGCTGTGGGGACCTAGAATCTGCATTTGTAAAAGCTCTTCCTCCCCAGTAGGTAGTTATTATGTACATTAATGCCAGAGAACTACTGCTGAATGGGATGTTTGCTTAAATGAAAAGGAAATAAAATCTTAGTTTGCACTTTTGGTACTGCGATGAAGCCACTGAATATAGGCATCCTTAGCCCAAAGAAATATCAACTAATGGCTACCTGATGTCACCCTCGATATGGATGATGACTGCAAACCAAAGGGGACAAGCGACCACAATGGGCATCTAACTAATGTTACTTCTCTAAACAACATTAAACTCACATAGGACTTAGTGTAGGAATATACAACTTGATAAGGGGGATCTGGTACGTGTCTATTACATATGAAAAATAAAAAGCAGACTCAAAGTCCTGTATTAGAGTAGAATAGGGCCTCCCCGGTGGCGCAGCGGTTGAGCGCTGCGCTGTGGAGCTGTCGGCAGCGGCGACGCGAGTTCGACGCCCGGCCGGGGAGAATCCCACATGGTGCGGCAGACCTCTCCTGCCTCGCCCGCTGCTCCCCTCAGCAGTGTACTTCTGATCTGCCTGTTCTGCTCCCCACTCTGTCTCTGGTGAACCCTCTCGCCGCCCCACGCCTATGGCCTGTACCCCAGCTTGTATGTATAAATAAAATAAAATCTTAAAAAAAAATTATTAGAGTAGAATAATAGTTAAATCATCCTCAGTGCTATGATTAAATCAGAAACATCTGCATCAATTCAGTCTGTCATTGAAATAATCTTGGTTGTCTCTGGCATCAACTGATATGCCCATGTGGAATGGTATTAGCATGTAATTTACACCCTAATCTGTGTGAGTGCTTTCCAAATATGGCTGGTCATCAGGACCAACCCCACAATTTGTTAAAAAAATAGTTATCTTGGGTTCTACCCAGGAGACTGTGATTCACCATTTCTGTGGAAATACCTGACCCAGCATTTCAGTTCCAGGTTTGGGGACTACTACTTTATATTCCATTTCTAAATGGAACCTAGACTTCCTGGAGGGTGGTGAATTCAGTATCTTTGCCATGCAGTTAAAGCGGGGCCTGGAACATGCTATTAAAGTACTGATGCTCACAGAGTTTCCTGGGGTAGTAATTAACGGAATTAAAGGAACCAAGCAAGAAGAGGGCTTCCACTTGTGAGAATGGTCAGACAATGAAAAGTTGTTAAAGCAGTCTCTGATCACTCTGCCTTAGGGCCGATGAAAATGTTCCACAAGTACTGTTTAAAGAATATAAAAATAATTTTGCACTTGTCAGCAGTTCCTCATTGAAAAATGTTTCTGGTGCTGGAACATTTTGTTCTATAACTAAAAGCTGTTGGTCCTGTGATAACTAAATCCCCACCACC
Organism: Scalopus aquaticus; assembly: GCA_004024925.1. Classification (NCBI taxonomy): domain Eukaryota; kingdom Metazoa; phylum Chordata; class Mammalia; order Eulipotyphla; family Talpidae; genus Scalopus; species Scalopus aquaticus. Next base: position 11,312 of record PVIJ01002882.1, on the reverse strand, counting down.
CCTTGCCAACATGTTACCATAGGAACAAGGGAGTCAACAGAGCTGGAGCACCAACTTCCAGCTTTTCTGTGGTAGTCAAATGGGGTTCTGATACTTTTTCAAGGATACTCAATAGAGTTCAATAAGAAGCAGGTGTCTGCTTCTGCAAACAGCTGAATTGGAGCAAAGAGACTACAAATATCGAGTGGTTGTCAAGGGTAGAACTACTGTGTCCAGTCTGTTTTGATGACACTTCAAGACATCTAACACCCTGATTTTGCTGAAACCAGGGTCCATTGCACCCAACAAATAAGACTTTATTTTAATCTATTAAGCAACTAATTTTTTTTCAATCCATGTGGGTAGGGTAGGTTATAGTGTAAGGATAAGCCAGTCTCTTTACCCTCTTCTGATTTATCCTGCTAATCTGGACCCTCTGGAAACCCAAAGCACGTTTGGCAGATTCACCATCAGCAGCTCAAGCAATTTAAATCAAACCTTTCTCCCAACTTAAACTTTCCTATGAAATAGGAAATAGTATTTTTGTTATTTTAAAAATCTTGATTTGTGTTAAACCTTGTCGAATTAATGCCTAAATCCTGGAATGACTATCAGGTTTCTGTCCTGCTGTCTCTGTTAACCTAATATTGAAAATGTTACCTTCAAGAGACTAAGATTGTCATCTTTCCTTTTGATATAATTCCCTTCTACCTTTGCCTGCATCCTAATCCTCAGAATTGGATTGATTAACATCTCCAAGGGCCTGGGCTGTCCTGCTCCTACTTGGTCTCTACAGGTGTAGTTCTTGTAATTCTTGCTGAACTTCTTGTGTTTAGTCCTTTCAGCATACAGAATTCTGTCCACAAGCTCTTTCATCCAAACATCAAGGATGACCACGGCCTTAATTCTAAGATACTCAGTGGAGACAATAATAAGCTTTTAAAAATAGTCTGACTAGAGGAAAATACACAGAAGGTGGTGTTGGTACTCTCGGGTTGCTGGCACTCTCAGCTTTTCAATCCCAATTTTAGAACCTCTATAACTTTGGGATACAGAGCCAAGTTTTGCTTAATTTATTCATATTGTTCTCGTTTAATGAATTGTGAACTTCAAAATGAATCTGTATAATCCTGATACTCATTTCATTCAAAATATTGTTAACCTTCCAGCCGTAAAGTCTTTAGAACCACTTTGTTCACTTGCTTTTAAATTTCCAGAGCTTCACTTACCCATTAAAATTGACTTAAATTCAAACATAGATTGTCCTTGACAGTCTAATTGGATGAATGTCCCTGCATTGAAATTCATTCATTCATTTCAGAAGCAATCACCGAATGCTGGCCCTGTGCCAAGCAATCTGATGTGTAAAGGCTGGCCTACTAATTCCTCCTCCATGTGCCCTCTCTGTGAACTGGAAATGCTTGTCCTCTTTGTGAGTTTGCCAAAGTTGGTCAGTATTATATATGTCAGGGCACTCTGGAATGTCAATAAGAGTAGATATATTGAGGAAGTCCAGCAAGTTGGTGGTGGCGTGAAGATGCTGGGCTTGCCTCCTTCAGACACAACAATAGAAATGAACCAAAACAAAACCAAAAGCCCCTGAGGAAAAAACTGATTATTGGTGTAAGCAATGAGAGCATGAGCCCTACTGAAAGAGGTGGGACAAATCTAAGTGGACTTTGTTTAAAGTAATACCAGGGCACTTTTTTTCCCCCCAAAAAAGGGAATATTGACTGTGGTACAGAGCCCCCTACAACTATGTTTTGGGCATATGCCAACATCAGGGTTCCTAAGACCAGGCACTACACTGGATAAGGAGGCTCACCCAGGATGGAGGCTGTATTGCCAGAGAATTGTGGGCATGAGGGCATAGAGCTCAATTAATGACTTAAAGCTGAGTCTCATAACATGGCTGAGGTATCTGAAACACCTGGCTGAGACATCCAGAACACCTGCCACCTCCCACCCCTGGCTGAGAGATCTATAACACTTACCACCCCCACCCCACCACCCTGCAAAGAAACACTTTACAACGGGAATTTCAAATTCCTGATCTACTTGAGGTGATCCTTTGATGCCTATTGCCCCAGTCCTCTTTTAAACCTGCTACCCCTCACGGGTAATAGTCTCCTGTACTCCAGCAGCTACAAAAAGTCAAAAATTTTAAAACACATACAAAATTAAAGCTAGGAGACAGAACACAGTGCAAAAGCTAGAACAAAGAAAAATCCTGAAAGGAACCCCAACTCAGTAGAGTTGCAGAGCATGAAAGAAGGGGAATTCAGAGGAAAACATTGGACATTCATGTAACAGACAATTCAGCCATCCAAAACACTTTTCAAAAACTACTGGACATCAACATTTCAATGGCTCAGGAAAACTTTGGTGATACAGTTCACGAATAGATATTTGAGTAAGGAAATCAAAGCGAAGGGAGTAAAAAAATCCTGAGGGAGGGGGAAGGAAAAAATTGGTATTTTTGAGGATATCATTGAGATAACTTAGAGCATGATTCCCTTTATACCTCTTCCACGAGTAACTAGAATTCAGACTTATGGAAGGCACTCAGGAATATCAGGATAAAGTACAGATGGCCTAGAAAATTAGGTTGAAGCCTGACTCAAAGCAGTGAATGAGGCGTCACTTAAGGTTTTGTACTAGGCATGGAATAAACATGGGTGTTTCAGGCACAAAATTTGGCAGAGACGAAAGTATTTAGAAAGTGTGTGACCATAGTAAATGCTAAGTAAGAGTTTAATGATTGATTCATGGAGTGACAGGGACCTAGCTCAGCAGTGTACAGTGAGAAGAATATGGGAGGCATGAGAGCTATTTCCCTAGAAAACATGGGGAAAATTGGTGGCATCTCATTTCTGATTTGGTATTGCCTCATTTTATTGAAAGAATAAGGCAACCATAAAGGGACATCTTCCTGCCACCAAATGTACCTGGGTGCTGGCAGCTATGCTAATATTTTCTTCCTCTGCTCATTAAAAACATCCTTGCCATCTCCCCATCTCTAGACTTCAAGACCTCATTTACCTTCCAGGATTTCTTAGACTTAGCCCTCTTTCCAGTACCCCCATTTGAAAGCATGCAGTTATGTTTTAAAACAATGAAAAGAAACCTAACACTTCCTCACCCCAGAATCCCTTGGCAGTCTTTGCAGGATGGAGAGGGAGAGAAGAGACTGCACATCTCCCTGTGGGTTACAAAACCCTATTTAATAAATAATGTCAAGCTAAGCACAGCATCTCACTTATAACTGGCACATAAATGTTAGCCATTATTATTGTTGCTATTATTATTGTAAACTCATTTCAGTGCTTGCTGGCGCAGAATGGAATCTCTTTAAAAAGATATTTCAGGCAACAATTAGGGATCCACACTTGAGATACAATTCACGTAACTCACTTGGAGTAAGGAAAAGGTCTCATATAGCCTGTCCTCACTTGATCAGCTGAACACTACCCTCACCTGCCTGCCAGCTCGCAAGTTTTCATAATCTCACTCTTAATATTTTTCATTAATATGTCTGCATATAAAAGGACCATGGGGGCCTCCCTGGTGGCGCAGCGGTTAAGCGTTGCACTGTGGAGCTGTCGGCAGCGGCGACACGAGTTCGACGCCCAGCCGGGGAGAATCCCACATGGTGTGGCAGACCTCTCCTGCCTCGCCCGCTGCTCCCCTCAGCAGTGTACTTCTGATCTGCCTGTTCTGCTACCCACTCTGTCTCTGGTGAACCCTCTCGCCGCCCCACAGCTCTGGCCTGTACCCCAGCTTGTATGTATTAAAAAAAAAAAAAAAAGGACCATGGGTTTGCCAAACATTTCAAAGTCAACTTTATTCTTCAGTAATTTTAGAATGTACAACTTTGATTCCCCTACCCCACCCCTAAGTCCAGGATTTCTGGTGTGACCTCTTCATTGTTGTGTCACTATCCTCCTCAGACTTAGATTACTGGTCTCTTCAGGGTTGCAGCAAAAACAAGCAGTCTTTGCAAAACATTTTTTTACTTTATTTTCTTGTTTTACAATCTGTTCAGCATTGTGGTCAGACTATACATTTTAGCAGTCAACAGCATGGATGCAAAACAAAAACAAGAACACATTAAATCCCATTATTAGAAAGCTTTCCACTTTCCACATAAGCAGAAACTAAAAAAACCTATTAATACAATTAGTCACAAATAGAGTGCTAAGAGTTTTTTGCTCATACACTTGAGTATTGTATAAAACGTTCTCTTTGGAGCAACCAGGCCCTGCTACCTCTGTTCTTGGATAGGCCAAGAACAAATATATATTGTAACAAATCTGTTATAACCTATAGCTTCCCCCTGTCACTTCTCTGGCTTTCCTCCCCTGAGCTTGGGTTTCTGGCAGTGAATTAAAAACATCTACCACTTCCATAGCTAGTGCTGCTGCTGGAACCTCCATAGCCACCTTGGTTTCCTGGTTTGGTAAAGTATTGGCCCTCAACACCATAGAGGTCAGAGCTTCTGCCTCCAAAACTTCCTCCTTTCATCATGAGTCTAAAAGTTGAAGATTGATTGTATTGATAGTAATTGCCAACTTCATTGTAGCTTCCACCACCTCCCAAACTGCTTTTATCATTAACAAACCCACTATAGCCTTCCCCACAGACACCACACGCACCATAGCCACCATATCCACCATACCCACTATAGTAATCCCCACTGACATCATGCCAACCATAGCCACCCCCACTGCCACCATATCCGCCATACCCACCATATGCACCACCGCCACGGCTGCCACCAAACCCACCTCGACCACTGGAGTGCCCTCCACGACCATAGTTGTCGTTCCTACCAAAACCACCTCCACGACGACGAGCACCGTTTCCAGAACCACTTCCACCTCTCTGGCTGTCTGGAGCACTCAGCCCTTGCTTAGGTAGGGCTTTCCTTACTGTGCACTTGTGGCCATTCACAGTGTGGCATTCCTGAATGACGATCTTCTCTATAGAATCATGGTCTTCAAAGGTTACAAAAGCAAAGCCTCTCTTCCTCCCACTGCCTTGATCGGTCATGATTTTAATCATTTCAATTTTCCCATACTGCTGAAAATAATCCCATAGGTGATGTTCTTCAGTGTTTTCTTTGAGGCCACCAACAAAAATCTTTCTCATAATCAAGAGAGCACCAGGTCGCTGAGAATCTTTCGGCACTGCCTTCTTTGGTTCCACGACTCTCCCGTCCACCTCATGTGGCCTTGCCTTCATGGCTGCATCCATCTCCGCCGCCGTGGCATAAGTGACAAACCCAAAGCCTCTGGACCGATGAGTGTTTGGGTCTCTTATTACCACACAGTCTGTGAGCTTCCCCCATTTCTCAAAATGGCTTCTCAGACTCTTATCTGTTGTCTTAAAGCTCAGACCTCCAACAAAGAGCTTCCGCTGCAGATCTGGCACGTTGGGAGATCCTGACTTTGACATGCTGACTATTCTCAGGCTTATTCTAGTATCCACAGGCAGGAAACCAATACTTGGCTGTTTTTGAAGAAAGAAAAGGTCTTATTGAATTGGTTTGCCAAGAATAAATTGAGAGGAGTGGATGATGGAGAATGTGGGGAAGAGGACTAGGTAGCATCTCACATCTCTCCACCCATACCCAGCCTGCTATTCAGGTATCTAGCCTGACACCCCATTAGCCCTGTGCCCGTGAATCTTGGGAAACTGCACAAAACAAGAGGCATGGGGAGGAGAGACTTGGGAGCCTCTGCCTTCACTGCCATCCCCCCTACGCTCAGGGGTGGTGCTGAGATCTGGATGCCTTGCCTTGCCTTCTACCTGAGCTGCTGGCAGAGTTGCCAAGGACACCAGAGGTTAGCAGGTTCCAGGCCTATATTTTGGGTTACAAACAAGGGGTGTCTGCAAGGGCCTTAGTTGGAAAGCAGCTACATGGGTAGCTGCCTTGTGGCTCCTGAGGTCCCCAGTGGGCAATTACTCCCAGCAGGACTTCAGATCTCTCTGCCCTGCTATATTCTCTTCACCCAACTAGAGAAACCTACTTCAGTACAGCACACATCAAAATTCATTCAACCCAGGGCCTCCCTAATGGTGCAACAGGTTAAGCGCAGCACTGTGAAGCTTTCCAGAGCCACTGCAGCATGAGTTTGATCCCCGGCCAGGGAGCTTCCCACATGGTGCAGCAGACCTCTCCTGTCCCGCCCACTGCTCCCCTCAGCAGTGTACGTACTTCAGTAGATCCTCCTGTTCTGCTCCCCACACTGTCTCTGGTGAATCCTCTCACCCCCACACCTCTGGCCTACAATCCAGCTTGTATGCATAAACAGATAAATCTTTTGAAAAAAATTCATTCAACCCAGAAGGTAAGATAAAGATACCTCATGCCTAAAGTGAAGAGAGCAAAGATCTGCAGAGTTAGGATAATTTTATAAAAGGAAACAGGCGACGGAAGGCCCTTCCTCCAGGCTGACTCACCAGAGCAGGGAAGCTGTGCAGGGCAAGGCTTGCAGAGACGGTGGTTGCTCTCGGGGCTGTCTCCTCTGACAGTAAGACTGTGCTGGGCACCACTCTATTTATTTGCCACTTCTAGGGAGTTCCTGGATTGGGTTACACCCTGATCATCCAATCACCTATTCCATTATGGGTTTCTTCTAAATCTCCAAAGCCTGCCCAGGAGGGTGGGTAGCTCATTGGATTATTTCTTCTCTGCCCTGATTTCCTTTAATCCTCCTAGCTAGGGTGGGTTCCAGCAGAAGGGAATGTGTCTCAGCTCCTTAGCAAGGCCACAAGATGGCAGGTACTCTGGAGAGTTATTAGACATGTTACTCCTAGCCCCTGACCAGAACATTTCCACTACTGTCTTTAATTTCACTCACCATCCTTTAGTTAAATGCAAAAGCTTGTGGGTTGTTTTTTTTTTTTTTTTAAACCATTCTGGTTGCTTCCCTCATCTTAAAACACTCTCCCCTTGGATTCCATGATACCCAGGCTCCTGGATAGCCTCCTCCTTCCAGTTGCTCATTTACAGTCTTCTTTGTGGGCTCCTCAGTCTGTATTAGGCCACAATGCTACTCCTTGGCCCTAGGTGCCATCCCTTCTCAGTCCACACAGCTTTTAAACATTGTATTTCTGCAGATGTCTGAAATCGACATTCATAGTTCATATCTCCTAAGATTCTGACAGGCCTAATGCGCTTGCTTTTTAATAGGTCAAAACCAGGATCCCATCACCTTCTCATTCCTCTCCCCTCAGACAAGCCTACTCTCCCGGTATTCCCCATCCACTGCTCCCTAAGCCAGAAACTTGAGTGTTAAGATCAGCTCTAGCCTTTATGTCTGCTTCCACATCAACAAGCCAGGACGTCCTACCCAGTCTGCCTCTTGAGTTCCTCAGCCTGAGCCAGCTGAGGCCGCTTTGCACCGTCTCCCTCCTGATTCAGGGCAGCGGCTCCTCGGTGAACTTCCTCCTGCCTGTCTCCCAGAGGGGGTCAGGATAGTGTTTCTGTGCCATGATCCTAAACATGTTTTTCTCTGTCTTAAAAGCTTTCACATTTCCCCACCTTTTACAGAATAAAGTCCATTCTCTTCGGGCAGCTTCCAAAGCCTTTCCATGGAGACAGCTGCTCAGCTCGCCAGCATGTCCTGCAGAAACTCCCTAAGACCTTACGATGAGTTGTAAGCACATCTGAACCTCCATTGCTCCTGGCTACCAGGTCTTCTTTGGTTATTTCTTTTCCTTGCTCTACCCCTTTACTTCAACTAATCCTCCTTCCCCTCCCCCATTTGCTCCTTTCCTCTTTCTTTTGTTTTCAGAACTATCCTTTTAAAATTTCCTATAAATGGGGCCTCCCTGGTGGTGCAGCGGTTGAGCGCTGCGCTGTGGAGCTGTCGGCAGCGCGCGATGTGGGTTCGATGCCCGGCCGGGGAGAGTCCCACATGGTGCGGCAGACCTCTCCTGCCTCTCTCCTGCTGCTCCCCTCAGCAGTGTATTTCTGATCTGCCTGTTCTGCTCCCCACTCTGTCTCTGGTGAGCCTTCTCGCCGCCCCACGCCTCTGGCCTGTGCCCCAGCTTGTATGTATAAATAAATAAATCTTGGGGGAAAAAAAAATTAGAATTAAAAAAAAAATTTCCTATAAATACTGTGTATTTATTTGCTAAAAAGGGAAACAATACAAGTCAAAGTTTATTGATGGAATGGTATGTGTATCTGCTACAAAAGTTCACTAAATTATCATGCACCAAAATAAACAAGCCAGGCCTCCCCAGTGGCGCAGCGGTTAAGCACTGCGCTGTGGAGCTGTCAGCAGCGGCGACGCGAGTTCGACGCCTGGCCAGGGAGAATCCCACATGGCGCGGCAGACCTCTCCTGCCTTGCCCGCTGCTCCCCTCAGCAGTGTATTTCTGATCTGCCTGTTCTGCTCCCCGCTCTGTCTCTGGTGAACCCTCTCGCCGCCCCATGCCTCTGGCCTGTACCCCAACTTGTTTGTATAAATAAAAAATAAATCTTAAAAAAAAAAACACAAAATAAACAAGCCAAAAAGAAAAAAGAAAAAAAACAACAACCCTGTTTGGGCAGAATATCCCAATGACCTAGGTATTTTAGTCCTTTCATGTTACATTTGCCTCCTCTAAAATCTCATCAGCTGCTAGTAAATGTCTTGATTAAAAACAAAAACAAAAGCAAAAACAAAAATAACCCAAGTGATAGAGGAGATAGGATCACAGGATTGGACCCACACAGGAGGTAGAGGTAGAAGGGATCAACATAATCACATCTATAAAAGAAGATATAGGGTGTATAAGGAGTGTCAAGATAATCTCTGGCCCTTTTCTAATCTGATAAGCCACTCCTGGAGGGTGTGAGACGCTCTCAAAGAGAGAACTATGTAAGTACAGTCTCTGCACTGGCTTGGGGCAGCAGCCTCACTCCTGTGCCCACCTGTGACTATGCAGGTGCTTCTTTCCACCAACTCTCTATCCCTCTGCAGGGCAGCTCTTCCTGCCCGCTCGTGCCTATGCGAGTGCTCTCTGCTCTTCTGTCTCCGTCTTCAATAAACTTGTCCTTCAGACATATTCAACGAGTCTGTGTCTTGGAGAAACTTGCTGTATGCTGCTGAAAGGGGAGCTCTGGTGAAACCTTTTCCAGAGTGAACCCAAGAACCCCACTCTCCGTCGATTCTCAAAATCTACTTCAGTGAGAGGATTCACCAGAGACAGAGTGGGGAGCAGAACAGTCAGATCGACTGAAGTACACTGCTGAGGGGGAGCTGTGGGTGAGGCAAGAGAGGTCTGCTGTGCCATGTGGGAATCTCCCTGGCTGGGTATCGAACTTGTGCTGCAGTGGCTCTGGATAGCTTCATAGTGCTGTGCTTAACCTGTTGTGCCACCAGGGAGGCCCTGAGGCAACTGTATTTTTAATGTCTTTTTTTCCTTTGTATTTTTAATGTCCTAACAAGTGAAAGCAGTATAGTTTTGGGATCTGATCTGGATTTAAGTCTACATTTTGTAACTAACTACTTCAAATGGCTGTTGCAAAAATTTAATGCTCATTGCCTGATATATTTAAATTAATAATTTAGATAAAGGTTTATTCTGATAAATTAATTGATCAAAAAGTTTCAGGCCTGCGTGCTGTGACCAGCCCCATGCAGCTTCTGTCCTGGGTCTTGGAACCAGCTCACTACCAATTCTTATTATAGGTGTGCCCTGAGAAGTTTCTTCCCTTCCTGAACCACCAAACCTGGCATGGACACCCTTCTGTATGTTTCCATGGCACCAGTGCCTACCTGGTCAGCACTGGTCATGTGGTCTCTAATGTCAGTTTGCTTATTTGTGTCCCCATTAGCTCATAATCACTTTGTAACAAAGGACTTTGTCTACCTTGTTTCCTACTGAATTCCTAGCATGTAGGAGGGGCTAAAGAGAAATTGGGAGTGTGAACCTACGATGCCCTTGGAAAACTGTTTGGCTATATGAAACAAGATGGTACTTCTGGAAAGCCAGGGGTATGCTATGAGGGCCTGGAGCGCCCCCTCTGGAGTCAGACTGGTTGAAACCCTGGCTCTGCCACTCACTCCTTTGTGACCTTTGGGGGTAGAGCTCAGATCATGTAACTTCTCCATGTCTCCTTTTCCTCATTGGTAAAGTGGGAGTAGTTATAGTACTTGCCTTTAAATGTAAGCTGTCATCATCCCCTAGAATGTCAGTTCTGTAATGGTAAAGCCCTTAGTCTATTTTGTCCACTGCTATATCACTTATACATAGTACTGTGCCTGGCACCAAATAGGTGATTTAAAAATTTCATATAAAATAATTTCAATATACTTATTATTAGAAAATATGAGGGCCTCCCTGGTGATGCAAGGGGTTAAGTCTCAGCACTAAGAAGCTATTGGCAGCCACTGTAGCACGAGTTGGATCCCTGGTCAGGGAGCTTCCCATATGGCGCAGCAGACCTCTCCTGCCTCGCATGCTACTCCTCTCAGCAGTGTACTTCAGTAGATCTGCCTGTTCTGTTCCCCACTCTGTCTCTGGTGAATCCTCTCCCCACTCCTCTGGCCTACACCCCAGCTCTTATAATTTATGCATAAATAAATAATCTTTTTTAAAAAATATTTTATTTATTTTTGTTATTCATATCTTTTACATTATTGTGTGTTCTCCATAAGTTACCCACCACCTGTTCACCCGTGGAGCCATCACCATAATCCTCCGTGCTCCCCTTTTCCCCCCTCTTGAGCCCTACCCCTCCCCTCCTTCTCTGCTGAATGTCGCTTTCTTATTTGGCTCCCCTATATTCCTGTTATAAGTGAAACCATTCGATAATTTTCTTTTTCTTTCTGGCTTATTTCACTGATCATGATCCCCTCCAGGTCCATCCATGTTGCTGCGAATTGCATGTGTTTGTCTTTTTTGAATGCTGAATAGTATTCCATTGTGTATATGTACCGCATCTTCTTGATCCAGTCATCTATTTTTGGGCATCTGGGTTGTTTCCATACCTTAGTATTGTAAATAGTGCTGCAGTAAACATGCAGGTGCATGTATCCTTTTGGATTAGTGTTTTTGTGTCTTTTGGGTATATTCCCAGTAGTGGTATTGCCGGGTCATATGGAAGTTCCATTTCTAGCAGTTTGAGGAAATGCCATAGTGGTTGGATCAATTTGCATTCCCACCAGCAGTGTAGGAGAGTTCCTTTTTCTCCACATCCTCGCCAACATTTGTTGTTGCCTGTTTTATTAATGTGCGCCATTCTCACTGGCGTGAGGTGGTATCTCATTGTGGTTTTAATTTGCATTTCCCTGATTATAAGTGATGTTGAACATTTTTTCATATACCTGTTG